>BMAO01011898.1:0-54237 GCA_019973975.1 Trichonephila clavata
CCTCTGTCCTGCGCGTCACTAGGTGTGGGGGGAAACGAAACATCACCAACAAACGCCATAATAACAAATAGATTTATTCAAGCTCTGAATAAACACTTAAACAAGCACAAGTTTAATTATAAGAAGAAACCTAAGAGTGATCCCTAAAACGTCGATTAATCCTAATACTCAATTCTAAGTAAACCCGACTACCAGAAATGGATAAGGAGAACAATCACTAATGACCTCAGGCCGATTCTAAATCTAATATCTTAAAGCTTCAATCTGATAATTTATTCTCAGAAATTACACCTTTTAAACGTGCGCTAAGTTTGTGAAGTTAATTCTCCAATGTTCAAATTACTTGACAGCTTCTCGGCTCCTTCTCCCTTTTACATCTACAAAACCTATATATATATATATATATATATATATATATATATATAGATAGACTTTATATAGTTGAACTAATTAACATATCTCTATCTCTTGTTTTTCTTGAAAGGCTGTGAATTAATATAAATGCTAGCCCCAAAGTTTCCCCAAGAGGATTAGCCAGAATATCTCACGAATAGCCCCGTCACAAAGTTAGTGAAAAACCGTATAGATCCGTCAAAAGTTGGCCTTTGTTGCTCTATTCTGAAAAGGAAACAGTCTGGTCTAGGATTCCAAATTATTCCTAGCGCTTTAGTCTCATCAGATTCCAAGAAAGCATACTCCTGTTGATTTGAAGATATCTCAGGTAAATTACCGCCCCACTTATGAAGATGCATCCCTGCAGTCTGGAACATTTCTATTAATTGATGCTGGAATTCGATTACCTCTTCTATACTCTCGGATCCTGAAAGTATATCATCCATGTAGCAGTCACTCAGCACCACAGGAGCTGCCAAAGGAAAATTGTTAGCTTCATCCATCGCTAACTGCTTCAACGTTCTCGTGGCCAGATGAGATGCGCTAGTTGTATCGTACGTGACTGTAGTTTACTCGTACGTTTTTATTGTTTCTCCTATGCCCTTCTTCCACAGAATTCTTTGAAAACACGTTTGCTCTGGGTGTATATTTATCATGCGAAACATTTTCTCTATATTCGGGGAAAAGGCATACTTGTGCTTTCGGAAGCGAACCATAATAGAAAAGATGTCTTCTTGGACCAGTCCGCCATTAAATTGAATTGAATTTAGAGATTTCCCACTCGTTGATGGACTTGATGCATTAAAAACTATTCTCAGTTTAGTTGTAAACTTTTCGGGGCGATAAACAGCATGGTGTGGCATGTAAAATGCAACTCCAGACCCATCTGCCTTGATTTCCCTCATGTGACCCA
This sequence comes from Trichonephila clavata, assembly GCA_019973975.1. Taxonomy (NCBI): domain Eukaryota; kingdom Metazoa; phylum Arthropoda; class Arachnida; order Araneae; family Nephilidae; genus Trichonephila; species Trichonephila clavata. The sequence goes on from BMAO01011898.1 coordinate 1,307, forward strand.
AATCCTCTTATTCCTGTAAAAATTTCTCATACAGAGACAAATATTCTTTATCTCTATTTAGTCGTTTCCACAAAGAGTTTAAAGTATCCGACTGGTTGGAACAACTTTTTTTTTTTAAAAAAAAGGAGATATGGGAATTTTTTTGTTATTTTTAGATTTTTTTAGTGAATTTTAACAAAAATTTGCTAAAATTAAGAAAAGAAAAAGAAATTATTATTACTAAAATGGAAAAAAATAGGTAAAAATTGACAAAAATAGCATAAACACGGCCCATTCTGCACCAAAGGTTCATAAACAAATTTTCAATGTGTTGCTAAATTATTCAATTTTGAAGAGATTTTCAAAATAAGAGATATTTTCTTTTTTACAAAATCTAGAGCACTTTATCTCGGTTACTATATGAAGATGCTTAAAAAGACAGTGATTATAATCACATAAGGGACTGTAAATTGTGTATTAAAACAGTGTTTGATACATCTGAAGGTTAAAACAATTCTACTATTATACAGAACTTACAGGAAAAATTTCACATTTAATTATGTTCAAAACTTTTTTAGCAATCGCTGACCCCATTTGATTATTTTCAAAAGATCATATTTCGAGTAAAACGCGTTTTAAAGTATGACATCTTGCTTAAAGTAATGGGCATCTGCTTTCACTAAAACACTTGTGGTTTTTGTTCTAGTAAACGGAAAATAATAAACATGGTATTTCTATAAAGCTAATAAGAGGGCCCATAAAATAAAACCATAAAAAAATTTGTCAATTTTTGGCAAAATTCACAGTTGGATACCTTAATCTCCGAATCGCGGTTTGTTTGGATTCACCAAGACATGAAGGATCTTCCTTTAATGGCATCGCTACTGTATATCTTCCCTGGTCTTCTCTCGAATGAGTGTTTTTAAAATGGTCTTCACAAAAATTTAATTCACTGGTTTTAACAGAATCGATTTCTACACTTTCGATTTCCCAAAACTTCTTAATTGAAAGCTCTAAATTATCCGCCTGAATAACCCCACAATGTTCCTTTCCCTTCTCCTCTGAGGAAATAGATCCGGAAACAACAAATCCGAAAACAGTGTTTTGAAAAATAACATTTGAACCTTCCATCTTGAACTGTCCGGGTAATATTAATTCATAGAAGACCTCTGCCCCTAATAGCATTTCCACGTGCTCTGGAATATTAAAATTATTGTCAGCTAATTTAATTTTGGGAATATTATTCAGATTAAAATCGGTCTTCGTTGTTGAAACAAGATCTTCTGTTATTGTTGGTACCAAAAAAAGTCTAATGTTTTAACATAACTCCCTTCTTTATTGCTAATATTCGAAGGGATTCTTCTTGTGTTTCCCCACAACCAGGCCGAGTTTCGAGTTGGTGGGTGCCCTGCTTCTATTTTATTTGTTTTAAATTTTTAAATTATTTTAAAATTACCATAACTGAGGGGGGCTTTTCAGGCGGATGTCTTAATTTTCTCGTAAACGATTCTTCCCGCCGAGACATTCAGTATAAGGCCTCAGGTGTCACATACGGTTCACCACATCTCCGGATACAGTCTACCGAACCCCCATATTATTGGTTCTACTGTCCCTGTGCTGGTCCGATAGACTTAAGAGTTGGTATCATTCAACTCTGATCGTGATCGCCTTTTGTCCTTGGCCCAGCTTGCCCTGTTCAAGATTTTTAGAAAGGTTTTTATTTTTATAACAAATACAATACTTTTTACAATCTATAAGGTACCTATAACAAGTTGATTAAATTTAAATATTGTTTCAGGATATATTTTTCTAATAATGGAATGGGGTTCTCCCGAAATGCCTTGAAGTTCGTAGGCTTCCTCAATTCAAACTGTAATCCAGGGAACCCTGGGGTTCCACGAGTCACAATAAAAAAATTGAAAAAAAAAAACTTATAAATATGTATGCAAAATGGATTTACGTTCTCTATGAAATGTCTATAATTACAAGTATATAAAGCGCATTTTATTCGTTAAAGCTTAAAATTTTATTTATATATAATAACTTTATTTTGCAAAACTTTAAAAACTTTTATTGTAATATAACAGAAGAATATATATTAAAACACACACAAACACGTTTTATCTTTGTATGTATATATATAAAGGAGAAAAGCGACTCACTGACTGACTGACTGACTAATCACGAAATCTCTGGAACTATTCAACCTACAGACTTGAAATTTGGTAGACACGTTCCTTTGATAGAGTAGACATCAGCTAAGAACAGATTTTCCGAAATTTGAAACGCAAGGGGGGTTAAGGGGCGTTAATAATAATTGTTTCCATGTTTAAACTACTTGATGTACAATCTTGAAATTGGGTACGCGGATTCCTTTCAGAGAGTAGAGATCCGCTACAAAATGAGTTTGCTGAAAATCGACCCCCAAGTGGCGTTGCAGGGGCTTAGGGGGCGTTATAGATAATTATTTCCATTTTTAAACTATTTGACGCACTGTCTTTAAATTTGATATATAGATTCCTTTCGTAGAATAATGATCAGTTACAAAACGGGTTTTGTGAAACAGACTTCTAAGTGGCGTTGCGGGGGTTAAGGGCGTAATAGATAAATATATCCGTTTTTAAACTACTTCACCTACCTGCTTGAAAATTGGTAGGTAAGTTTCTTTCCTGGAGTAAATATCCGCTACAAAATGGGTTTTGGGAAAATTGACCCCAAGGGGTGTTGCGGGGGGGGGGTTTAAGGGGCGTTATAAATTCTATTTTTAAGTTGTTAGACGTACAGTCTTGAAACTTAGTAAGCAGATTCCTCTCATAGGGTAGAGATACGCTAAAAATGGGTTTCGTGAAAATTGCCCCCAAGTGGCGTTGCGGGACTTAAGGGCGTTATAGATAATTATTTCCATTTTTAAACTATTAGACGTACAGTCCTTATATTTGATAAAGAGATTTCTTTCATAGAGTAGAGATCAGCTATAAGAAGGTTTTGTGAAAACAGACTTCTAAGTGGCGTTGCAGGGGAATAAGTGGCGTAAGAGATAAATATTTTCGTTTTTAAACTATTTGACCTACCTGCTTAAAAATTGGTAGGAATGTTTCTTTCATGGAGTAAATATCCGCTACAAAACGGGTTTGGAGAAAATTGACCCCAAGGGGTGTTGCGGGGGGTTAAGGGCAGATATAAATAATTATTTCTATTTTTAAACTATTAGACTCACAGTCTTGATATTTGGTTAGCAGATTCCTCTCATAGGATAAAAATACACTGCAAAATGTGTTTTGTGAAAATTGACCCCTAGGTGGTGTTGCGGGGGTTCAAGGGGAGTTATTGATAATTTTTTTGCATTTTTAATTAATTGGCCGCACAGTCTTCAAATTTTCTAAACAGATTCCTTTCATAGAGTGCAATTCCCCTACAAAATGGGTTTTGTGAAAACAGACCCCCAAGGGATGTTGCGGGGGCTCAAGTGGCGTTATAGACAATTATCCCCATTTTTAAACTGTTAGACGTACAGTCTTGAAATTTGATAAGCAGATTCCTTTCGTAAAGTAGAGAACCGCTACAAAATGGGTTTCACGAATATCAACTACCAAGTTTAATTTCGGGAGATTAAGAGGCGTAATCGATAAATATTTCCATTTTTAAACTACTTGATCATCCTGCTTGAAAATTGGTAGGCATGTTCCTTTCATGAAATAGAGTTCCTCTAACAAAGAGTAAAATGAAAATTGACCCCCAAAGATGTTTGCGAGGGGTCAAGAGGAGTTACAGAAAAAAATTCCTGTTTTAATTGTTAGACCATATACTTAAATTTGTTAAGCATGTTCTTTTGTTGAATAAGGATCCACTAAGAATAAATTTTAAGCAAATCAAGTTCTGGGGGGTTACTGGGACGTATTGACAAAAAAAATTACTTTTTTCGAGCTACAAGGACTATAATAATGAAATTTGGTTTGCATTTTTCTTTTGTTGAATTGAAATCCGCTAAGAGCGGTAATTTTGGAAAACGGCTCTCAACGGGATTACGGGGATATTGATAGTAAAACTTTTGTTTTTTTCTGTTAGATTTAGACTTGAAATTTGGCTTGCATGTTCAATTTACGGAGTAGAGATCCACCGAAAATTGGTTTTGCGGGAATCCACTTGGTTTTTGAGTTACGAAAGAGCAAACATCATTCTATGCTTCAATTTTAGAGATTTTTAGAAAATACAAATTAGATGAGTTCTGCCCCCCCCCTTTTTTTATCAACAGGTGACAGTTACAGATATAAGTATATTTTTGAATTCAATCGAATTCTTAATGCTAGGACTTAGATATTAATAATTCATACATATATATAAGCAGTAAAAATTTATAAAACATCATGAAATACCCAGCGAAGCGGGCGGGTAACAGCTAGTATATATATATACTTCCTACTAGATTGTGAATATTCTATTGTTTTTACAGCCTTGGGTTCCATGAGATAATTTTATACTCATCAGCACAATGTCTCGCAAAACTAAATAGTTTTCTAATGGAAAATGCACCTTTTTCCATTTGTTGGAAAAAAACCCTTAAAATGAAGGAGAGGAAAGAACTTATCTGCATATCAACAAATTCGATGTTAAAATCTAAATTTAAACAAGAACAGCTTCTAAATTTTATATTACAAACTCTCTCATGCAAAATACACAGTACATCTCACACAGCTTTAAACATTTTAATGCCATTCAGAAAATTATGTTTAAGTGAAATATATTTTTCAATGTGAGTGGCTACAAAAACAAATTCAACTCAGAATACGTTATGCGATTGCATTTAATCTCAATAGACCTAGACGTTTACAGTTTGTGTGAAAAAAGATAATTGATTCATCGCATTATTATTATTAAATTATCTATGCTTGAATAGATGAAAAATAATGAAATAAATAATAATTCATTTCGTCTATTGATGCTGTATTAGTACGATATTTAGACAATGTTTCTACAAGACTGTTTGTATCAAACTTTAGCTACCATAAGCCTCTTGTAACTCACATGTCTACTGAACTCCCACCAATGAACGCGAATTAAATAAAATAGATCAATATGTATTCGTTGTAGGCTAAAAATTGTCCATTTTATTAATTATGTAGAAATAATTTTATTATGTATTTAAATAAACTTTATTTAACTAGATAATGCGTTATAATAAAACCTTCAATGTATTAAATACTTTTTTTTCTATTATTAGTGCCGTTTTTTCTACAAACGTAGGATAACGCGAAGGATAAAATTTTTAGAAAGATTTATATCTTGTTACGCCAAAAAAAAGTATAACTTCTTACGGGCGTACATACAAGTACACACACACTTTTTTATGTAATAAAATTACAGTGCAATAAAGTATTAACACGTAATAAGTTTTAGAAAGTAATAATTTTCCACGAACAAAATGGATATGAAATTCCAATAAATTTCAATTTTCCGTAGGAAGCTCTGATAAAGCACACACGCGCAAATAGAAAATTTCTAGTAACAGATCTTACATACTAAAAAAATTTTATTTTGCTCTGTGTTGAACGAGTATTATCGATTTTTTATTCTTAAGACATTAAAGTATCGCAGGCTTTATCTAATTATCAAATCTACTATTCTTGTTACATGAGGATTTTTCTGCATTTTTTCACATCTGAATTAATGTAATATATTCGTTTTATAAATGTTCTTTTTAATTTGGGTTTCAATAATAATAAAAAGAACTGTAGCTTGAATTTTTAAGTGAGTAAAATCAAAGCAAATAAAAAAATATGTCTCTAAATCACAGTACTAATCGTGCATATATTTTGTTCATTCATGAGCGATCCTTAACATATATATGTAAATGAGTAAACGTTGCTGAAAATTACTTTAAGAGATGTTTGTTATGTGTCATCTTCCCACACCAGCATTTTCATCAAACAACTGGACTTCCCCGCTGTAGAAATAAGACATATTTCTCAACAATCTTTGTAAATGAAAATATTTAATATAGAAGTATAACTGTCTTCAGTCAGTCAAAAGTTTAAATGTATGTACAAATATAAGTGAATTTTCTTTAATAGATAAGTGAAAGGGTAACGATTTTTTTGATAGGCATATATATTTTTGAAAAAAATAAGAAGCAGAAAAGCTGCAACTGTCAAGTGAATATTAACGTCACACTGTTCAGCTACACGAGGGCTTTTGGCGACAGTCCGCGTAATTTTGAACCATGGTCAAGTGACGCGGATGACACCTGAGCTGGCACCCCCTCTCCTAACGTTTGAGCTCTCGACAGATTTAACGTGCATCGCTCCCCTACACGGTGGGTCTTCAGTGGTACTGGGATGGAACTCATGACAGGCTAGCCATGATCCGATGCCTTGACCACTTGGCGACCGCGGCCACCGCAACTGTCAATGCAAGGAGCTGAGATCTGTCGACTCACGGTCTAGATCTAGACACAAACGACAGACACGACATAATAACACAATATAGCTATTGTCTGCTTTTAAAGATCTCAGGTAGGGCCTACTTTTTAATAGGGGCCCAGGTCCTCAAAAAATCTTAAGATTTCTCAGGATCCAAGACTTCAAAGAGTCTTAAGACTTCCCTGGGAGGGGCTGATACTCATTAAATCTTTCGGAATTCAAAGTTAGAGTGGCGTGCCTACTTAGGTATCATCCTCATCACGTGACCACACCACAAAAAATGTGTGTTTACTTCACTTGATGAAAAAGAAATGCCCTTTCTCTTTGTGAAATACAATATACAAAGCTCGAAAAAGGATAAAATAAAATAAGCTATGTGTCATCCTCATCATTTGATTGTGGTTCAAAACGAATTAAATCTGTCGCCAATAACTCTCATGTAGTTTCGAAATGTAACATTAATAAACAACCAGTTTAGTTAGGTTTCGAACAAACATTTACATATAAGATCAAGTGGCATCCGGTTAACCAAAAAGTTAACAATTAGCATAAAGTTATTAATTAGCGATTGCCTTGAACTTAATCAGCTCGGCTGTGCTTGTGAATAGTCATTTACATACGTGTATTTAGACACTGCTTATTGTGTCTGAGTGCTGTTGAAGGTGTGAAATCCTTCTGTTATTTATTCAGTGAACTTTGCTGTTGAATCCTGTATTTTTAAGGATTGATTTACGCTAATAAATACGCATCGCTCGCAAAGAACTGTTTTGTTGCTTACGACTGCTTTTGCATAAAATCCTCGAACCCCGATCTACGTTACAATTTAGTACTTGGTTACTTTGAGCTGAAGTAACACAGAAACTATTCGAAACGAATTTCTAATTTTGTATTAGGGTCAACTGACAAAAGAGAGTATTGATTTATTGACAAGCCCCTCATTCTCTTAAAATGTTTCCACATCATTTCCTAGAACTAAATCCTTCAATTTTATGAAAAAACTCAAATATAAAAGCACAATATTTTATTTCATCTTCTTGAAAATTATACATAGATATACATATATAGATAGATACACATGTACATAATAATAATTATTTTTCCTACACAAATTATTTAAGTTATACAGATAATTTCAAAAAAGAAAAAAGCTCTTCAATAACTTTCATTAATCATTAATGAAATCATAAGCTAGTAACTTTTAAGCAACTGATTTATACGCATATTTAAATTACATAAAATTTGTAAATTACTTATGAATTAAAAGCGCTTTTTATATAAATCACACAAATTACAAATGAAATAGATCTTCAGAAATTTTTCCATTAGAAAAAGGAAAGCCTTCGTTCCACAAGTTCCGTTTTATGTGTTCACCTTTCTGAAAGAGAGAGAGAGAAAAATATCGATAAGTTTATCTTTTGTCAACAAGTAAAAATATCTCACTAAAATTTCTCAAATGTGCCACAAATATTTATTAATTTTTGAAAGATATTTATTTTTTTCTATCTATAATTCACTTTGAACAGTTTCTATAGCTTAACTTGTGGATTTCTTTCATATATTACTGGGGAAAAAAGCCAACGGTTGTTTTTAAATAACAAATGATTCCATAGTTTATTTTTAGTATGTATCTTGTGACAGATGTTTTAAAATAATTTGTTGAATGTATACGCAGCTCATCATTTAATAGGAGAATGTTGAAAAGCGTCGTCTAGAGGGCGCTGCTCTGCAATGCCAGACATGTTTTTATTATATGTAAGAACTCAGTGGTAGGTGAGCTACAAGTTTTGCATAGTTGAAATGTGAAAATGAAGGGCGGTTGTCCTAATAATACAACTGAAGTTTTAATCATTTGTGTTTCTGAATACCTGTGGTGCCGTAATAAATGTTTTTAAAATGAACAAGAATAGTTATTGACGAACCACCATATGCATTACTGAGAGGGGGGGGGGGATTTAAGAAAATAACAAAAAACTGTAAACAATAGAAAATCAATAGATGATTTTGATTAATTTAAAAAAAATGGATTTAAAGAGCTTTTTTACCTGATAATGATAAATTGAAATTTTTGAAATAAGCCAATGATGCGTAATATATCAAAAAACATTTGGAAATACAGTTGTCAAAAAAGGACAGTTTTCACCGTTCACAGAATACTTATAAATTCGCAAAACTGTTACTCAAAGTTTAATGGTTTATTACATGGATTTAGAAAGGATTACCTGGAAGGATAAATAATGATAACATCAAAAATTTTATTAGTTCCGACTCAAATCATAAAAAGATTTCATACATATCAATAGTTAGTATTTTCTTTGATTTCTAAAGTATTTAAAAGTCCCCCCCCCCTCCTATACTTGCAGGTATACCTGTTCTTCGCTCAGATGAATTGAAAAATATAACAAATTAGAAGGATAAAAAAATTTTAATATCATAATTGATTTAATATTTTGAATACTTTTAAGTCAATTATGAACTAAACTCTAAAGAAAGAATGATTTATCAGATAAAATAATGAAGTAAAATAGATAAAAATGAAGCTGAATAACTCAATATTTCCCAGATTCATCTGTTAGAAAATATATAAATATACCCCCCCCCCCCGAAAAAAAACTACTATCTTTTACGCCACTGTGGGAAACGGTTTCCGCAAACCCCGTTTTTAGTGGATCTCAACTCAACAAAAGAAACATGCCTGCCAAATGGCAAGTCTGTAGATCCAAAGTCTGTATTTCTCTTCACCAATCGATCTCGTGATGAGTGAGTGAGTAGATGTGTACGTAAGTAAAAGTCGCTTTTCTCCTGTATATATATAACTAAAGATATTATTTATATTCTCATTCATAAATTCAATATAGTAGATAAAGATATAGTAAATAATTCTACTTTCAGTACTGTAACGTATTATTCACGAATAAATCATATAATAACATTAACTTTTCAAAAATATTTAATAAGCATGTACAATATTTACCAATTAATAAAATTTGCATTAAGAAGGCTTTTAAATATAATAAAAAAAACTGTTAGCTCTATTTTTAATTACAATAATATTAATGATTTGTAAAATAATAATAACATAGTATGTAATTTTAAAGATTATTCTGCTTTTATAAACGATCATCATTATAACAGGTAATTTAAATGTTCTAAAAAATTATACTCTCGGAGAAATAATGTCTTAAGGTACAAGTTATACATTAATGATCTCTAATAATAATAATAATAATAATATTAAAAACAAAGTTCTAAAGATATTAGTAACTTTATTACAAAATTAATTAAATAAAGTTTTCTTTATTGTAGCTTTCAATGAATTTAAGTGCAAAATTTTAAGTGATTTACTGAACATTAGCTATAAAACCGATAGTGATATCATTTTCAAAGATATTAAGCGTCAAATTGTAGAACTACAAAAGAACATTATATTTTATGTTGATAAAGTTCCGGGCAATTATGCAATTATTTGCAAGTGGTTTATACTAATATGCTAAACAAACATTTTCAAAATAATGCTGTTTTTTAAAAATTTAATTCCAGCAATACATAGAGAAATTATTAATCGTATTTCTGCTATATATATATATTATATATATTATATAAACTAGATTTACGTGTGTTTTGGTTATTAAATTCCCACATATTTTCCTAACACCAAAGTTTCATAAAAATCCTATTAAATTTAGAACTATAACGAAATGGTTTTAAAACTTATGTTACACATTCGGGTAAAAAGCTACAAAATATTACTCAATCCACATTAGACAATATTAGTAGTTCTATTATTGTTAAGAATAGTATAGATATTATTCAGTACATGTGCAAGGTAAAAAAATTATCTCCATTCATAGCTATGATTTTGAAGATCTATTTAACTCTACATTGATATTGAAGACATGTTTAAGATTCTCAAAATAGCTTATAACATAAATTCTTTGAATAAATTAACAAAATATGATAAATATCTTACTGTAATTCAACTAGTATTAAATGAAACATATTTGTCATAATAACTCTTATTATTGCAAGTAACTGTTTAGCCAATATTTATTTGCACTTTTAAGAATATGAAAAAATTAATTTCGAATTTTGTGACTTTTTTAGTTACATAGATGACTTAATTATTTTTAGTAATATAGTAAATTATGTTCCTAGTTTTAATTATTATCCCTAATACTTGAAACTATTAAAAACTAATTACAATAATGAGTGAACAAACTTTTAAGATCTTCAACGTTAAAAATAATTTGCTAACGAGCAATATTAATGATAAAAGAGACTCTTTTTATTTTAATATAATAAAAATGTCATTCTGGTGTAATAATCTACACATTTCTATATATTTAGAAATATTATCATAAATTTTATAAAAAGATACAATGATAAGGAATTAAAACATGATAATAATTAAAAAAAACTGCAAAAATTGCCTGGATTACGACTATTTAATTAAAATCATTTTTAAATACATTTCTATGTTATTTTAACCTATTTTTAGTTTCTTTTAATTTAGCTTATTATTATTAATATAACGTATGCTTAGTTTCATTACAAAAAAAGATATGTAGGTAGCGCCTCTTTTTCTTGCTTCTATGCTTCAATTTTAACACGCCATTTTTCGCGCGATTTCTTCCTTTGATGCTTCATCTTTAATTATATTAATGGTAAGTATATTTGCCCTGTAAGTTTTTAATCTTGGTTTTTCTTAAAAGCTTTTATTTTTCTAAAAATTCATCTCAATGTGAGAAATCTTTCATTCTCACAATTCATACATTCATTTGATTTTACTGTCTTGTGTTCCATCTACGTGTAAATGGATTTAGAACTAATTTTTCAGCATGGTACTGTTTTTTCTATCATGTTGAACATTTCTGCAGTATGAGGAAGGTGGATCCACAAAGCATTACTTAACCCTATTTAGCTGGCCTATTTAAGCGACAGCTTTAGAAATCATAATAGGTTCCCATTTTGGTCCAAAGACTCTTTCGGTATTTTCAAGTTTAATAGCTCTACACCTCTGTTTTTTTGTATTGTCTGTTTTTATCTAATTTTAGTGCGATATTCTTTTGTACCATTTATTTTCTTGATATGTTTCTTAGAATCCAATTTCATTCTTTCTTAGCCTAGTAGGAAGTACAATTTTGTCTCTTAATTTATTGTAATATATATTCATACAGATGTACGTTGGAGGGGAAATATCTCTATTGGAGCTTGGCAGCACTAATCAGGAAAACACGCAGTCATCTGGAATTCCATTCTGGTACTGTCGATGTTAACTGCAGATCATTTCTGACAAAGCGAATTTTACATCCGTCGGATTTTGAAATATCATTTTTGGAGCAGCGTGCAAACATCAAATTATGCATTTTCCTCACCTTCTGTGACACTTGAGATGCTGAAGTAAGCATACAGAAACGATGCCATGAAAAAAAAAAGAATTACAACTGTGTACGAAGGGCATAAGCGTTTTCGTGAAGGTCGCACAAACATCGAACTAAGTGCCCCTTTTCTTCTGCCACAGATGAAAATGTTTGGTTCGTTTTAGAAATCGTGTGTACGGATAGGCAAATAACTATTGATGCTATTCCCTCTGAACTTGGAATTTCACATGGCAGCATTCTTTATGATGATTTGAAAATGAAGAACATCGTGTTTGTTTGCACATGGTTCCAAAAAATGTTATCACCTGAACAAAAAGAAATGAGAGTGAACATGTCCAGGGATTTAGGAACAGCTTCTTGAAGAAAATCTTGACAGGTGATGAGACCAGTGGCGTAATGTACACTTCCGCATTGCGGGGGCCCAAAGTCTGACTGATGTCAAGTCAGACGAAGATATGGAACACCCCCATGGGCTTAGGGCCCAAAACCTGATTTTGCAGGGAGGGGGGCTAATATTCTCTGTTACGCCACAGGATGAGACATGATGTTTTCTTAACAACCCTTAGACCAAACGTCAGTGAAATTAATGGATAGGAGAAACTTCATTTGGACAAAAGCAGAGGGAAAATGCGACGAAGTAACTGAAGGACCTCTCAGAAATTGGATTCCAGGAGTGTTTTTAACAACCATACGAATGCTGGAACAATTGTGTGGATGGAGGAGGACAGTACTTTGAAGTCTAATAAGAATAAATTATCATGTACTATTTTTTAATAATTTGTACTTGACCTATTCCAAGAACTTTTTGACCTTACGATATATATACTCTCATGGACAAAAAAAATTAGCGCACCAAGAAATAATTGCGGGATCGTAACGAAAGTTGGCATGAAGGTACATGTCGGGGAGATATGCAAATGTTTAGAAATGCAGCGTGATTGCGCATTACGTATAGCCGGTAGAGGGCGTTTAACGTCGATCTCCGTGGAGTATAAAACAGGTAACTAAAGCTTGTTTGAGTGTGCTCACCCGTTTACAAAGGAAGCACTGAGGTAGACGTACCATAACGCCATTTTCGAAGACAATATGAGCAGCTGTCGCAGTTTGAGAGGGGAAGAATCATCGGCATGATAGAAGCTGGGTGTTCAGCTAGGCGAGTAGCTCGTTAATTAGACCGCTCTGATTGTGTTGTGAAGGGGTGTTGGGACCAATGGATCCGAGAGACGTCATTTACACGAAGACCAGTCGTCGAGAAGACCGTGCATGACATCCTGCAACCACATGTGTTCCCACTCATGCAATGGCTCCCAGAAGCCATTTTTCAACAAGACAATGCTCGGCCTCACACTGCAAGGGTGCACTAGACTGTCTCCGCACTGCTACTACCCTTCCTGGGCCTGCTCAATCCCCAGATTTGTCTCCAATCGAGCATATCTGGGATCATTTAGGGCGACGAGTTTGGCATCCCCTGAGTTTGAACGAACTAGAGGCAAGGTTACTGCAAATATGGAATGAAATGTCTCAAGACATTATACAGAACTTGTATACCTCAATGCCTGATCGTATCGCATCGTGCATTCACGCTAGAGGGGGTTTAACGGGTATTAAATCCTCCGTTCTCTTGCCTTTTTCTCTGAAATAAATTATCCCTTTTCTTTGATTTTCTAATCATTTACTTATATCAAAGTAGTCATTACGTATGTAAAATTTCGTTTCATTTTGATGACTCCTTCTTGGTGCGCTAATTTTTTTGTCCACGAGTGTATATATGAAATTAGAATCATTGTAATTTAATATATTATTTTGTATATATATATACAAACCATTAATAGTATATTACATTATCGTAGTTCTGACTTAAAGCAAAACAATAAGGAAGAAAATAGCAAGACGGTACTAAACAAAGTAAAAAGCAGCAGCAATATATTAGCAAATTATCAGGCTTAGGGCTAAGATTGCTGGGTAAAATTAAGTTTTAAAGCGAAAACGGGCTCTTTTGTTTGCTTATATTGCTAGGCTGAGATAAAATTTTGAGAATACTGTTTATTTTTTAACGATAAAATTAGTTCGTAAAATTAAAATTTTCATAACTTTATTTTTGGAAAAAATATTCTAGTTTTTCAAAATATGTAAAAATTTTAAAATTAATTTTAAAACCTAAAATGCAAAAAAAAAAAAAAAAAAAAAGCAAACAAGAGCAACAAAGAAAATTAGTATACTTTCTACGCCATAAAAGAACCAAAACAAGGCGAACCTGAACACCTTATCTGGGAATATAAAAAAATATACAGTCTTTAATGAAAAAAAGGACTACACGTTGTACGTAAAAAATGAGTATTTCACACAAAAAAATTAGAGGGTAGTGACATCTATGATTAAATAATGGGAATAATAGATAATAAGAGGTAAAAAAATTTATAAAAGATTAATAAAAACTAACATTAAACTTATAACAAATGTACATAATTATATCTAATATATAAAATTCTCGTGTCACAGTGTTTGTAACCAAACTCCTCCGAAACGGCTGGGCCGATTCTTATGACATTTTGTGTGTATATTCAGTAGGTCTGAGAATAGGACGTAAACTATTTTTCATTCCGATATTGCAATTAGTTAAAAAGATATTAATTAAAACCATTAAAACACCTAATTGTTTTACTTCTGCGGGTTGTTTACTTGGCAGATCTTCCATTCCGTTTCGGCCGAGCGGTGATCCGACGTTTCCACCATTTTAAAATTGCCATCCAATTTTCACTGTTGAAATCAGACAAAAATAATAACAGAATTGGAAAGATCATTTATTTCGCCACAATACGATATAATTTTTTTGTGCAAAATAATGATATTTTCTATTTTTTAAGAATTTTTTAAAAAAGGGTTAAAACTGATGCGTTTTTAAGCAAATTATTTCTAAATTGTTGCGTAAGAATTTGTTTTCGTGTTATTAAAACGATATTCTACACTAAATAACTTCAAGCCTTTCTCTTTTAGATCCAGTCATTTAAAAGATAAAATTCCAAAACCCTATTTTTTTAAGAATTTTTAAAAATTAGTCCAAATTTTTACTAAACATTAAATAACTTCATTATTTATGAAGGTAAGCGCACAAAACTTTTTTTTCCATGTGTAAAAAAATATTATCTGTGATCTGTATGAAAATTAAAAAAAAACTTAAAAATTACGGATTTTAAAATTTTTTTTGTGACTTTCGTGAAAAACCGTTTTAGCGAGAAATAATTTAAACAGTATTTTTTGTGCATTTTTATTTCAAAGTACTTTATTTTTGCAATTAATTTGTGAAGTTTGAAAGCATTAGCTTAAAAATTATGCCCTGAAAATAAACAAAATAATAAAAAATACTCGATTTTACATTTAGCCAAACATTGGCGTCGAAAACTAGTTTTGCGCCAAAGACCTTTGAACTGTTTCACCGTCGACCGCATCTAACTCAAGGGTTACACTAAAAAGTTCTGCCTTAAACAGGAGGAAATCAGTAAATTTGGCGAGTAAAAAAAATGCGAGTGAAAAAGTTATTTTTGCTTCAATTTTCGTCATTTTTTCTTTAGATAATTTTCAAAATTAAATCATTATAGATGTTAGATTAAGATGACAAAATGCATTCAATACATTTCTGAGACTCATTTAAAATATTTATCAGTATCAAAATTTTTGTTCTCTTTCATAAAACTTATAGTTTACTTTAAAATAATGCCTAATGTAGAAATTTTTTTTTGACATATAATTTCATAATAAAAACGCAAAATTTGCCCATTTCGAAATTTTTTTTTTGAATTATTCAGTTAAATAAGCATAACTTCCTTAGAAAAAAATAAAAGCTATGTTCGAATAAAAAATTCTTCATTATTTATTGCGTGTTATTAATATATCAAAAATCACTAAATTGGCATGTCACAATTAATTGCTAAATAAATATTTTTAATCAATATTAGTACAAAATAATTAATTAATTTTGTTTTGTATTTTATGATTTCTTCTAAAATGAATAAATATAGATGAATTTAAATGAAAATGATTTTTAAAAAGTTCATTCCTCATTTAGAATCAGTGATTAAAAAAATAAAATGCCGAAAACTATCTTTTTTTTTAATGAATTTTTTTAAAAAAACTTTTTTTTCTTCTTTAAAACAATGATATTTTGCATATTTTATGATTTTTTTCTAAAATGAATCAAAATCGTTGCGTTTAAATAAAAATGATTTTTAAAACTTTTGGAATCAGTGATTTAAAATAATAAAAAGCCAAAAACTTTTTTGAACAAATTTTACAAAACACTCAAAATACTTAAAACAATCATTTAATAATTTCTTTTTTTATAAAGATAATTGCATGAAACTTTTTTCCCATTTGGTCGAACATTTCAAAATATCCTCACAATTTTACTTCAAGATTTAAAATAGTAGTAAAATTTTGTAATTTGAAAAATTTCTACTTTTCTGTCTTTTTTCAACATACAACTATTTTTAAAAAGGCTATATTTTCGTTTCCGGGGACGAAAAAATTGCAACGAAAGAATTGAAAAGTGAGTGAGTGATTTATAAATTCGCACTGTTCGCCTATTCGAGGGTTTTAGGCGACGGTCCTCGAAATTTTCAACCATGGTCAATGGACGAGAATGACACCTAAGCCTTTACCCACCTCTCCTAAGTACCACACCACACCAACGCAAGAACAAATTCCGAAAAAGGGAGTTTTAATGTCATAGTTAAAGAAATCACTCACATCGCGCAAACACACACATAAGTGCTATCGTCCTGAGGGAAACAAGAAATTCCCATGGGGATTAAGTTATTCACTGGTAAAAGCCCGTGCAACGCCGGGCTAAGAGGAGAGGAAAGAAACAAAGAAGTAAAAGTAATTTCGAGAAGTAATATTGGAAGTGCTGATTTTGTGAAGAGAAGGGAAAATGCTAAACGAGAAAGTCATGACACGCACTCACGGGCCATGCACTCACATCGTACGCGTCACACCCACACAAAAGTGCTGGCGTTAGAAAGAAAGGAGTAAATTAACATGGGGATTAAGTTATACCCTCGGTAAAAGCCCGTGCAACGCCGGGCCGGTTCAGCTAGTATATATATATATATATGTCAGGTCTGGAAAATTTAACGTAATAATTAATTCAATGATAAATAAAAATAAAGCGAATTCTTTACTATCACGCAGGGATTTTAGGGTGGATAAGACTATTGTAACGGGTCTATCCGCGAGCCTCCTACTAATCCTCTTGGGAAAAACTATTTCTTTTAAATATTGTTCTATTGAAAACTTTCTCCCGAAGAAGAAGACACGGTTTATGTAAATGAAGGATGATAATTAAGCATTAACTTTTGGGTACAAGGAGTTAGTGGTTAGGAGTTAGAAGTTAACAGTTAATGATTAGTGGAAAGTAGCTGTGAGCTAGTCGAGAGTTGCTCGGAGATTATTTGTTGAATAACTGAAGATCATTAATTGTGTGTGGTGTGTGTGGGCGATTGAATCAATAAGTTGGATTAGATTCACTGGCGTAGATAGTTCTGAGTGGGCCCCGTTTCAAAACTTTTTTTTTGGAAGCCTTTTTTACAAAAGAAAGTGTATATCTTGGGATCCTTGATGCTTGGGGGCTTCGTATCATTTATACGGCGGTAGCTACGCCCCTGATTAGAAATCGAATAGCTGAAAACGGAATTACGATAATTCAGACCAAAACGTTCTTTGAGTAAGTTACTTGAATTATTATTAAGTATTAAATATCTCTTCTACCGTGCTTTTGCTCCTTTACTGGTGTATAATAAAAGGTGCATTTCCTACCCAGGGTTGTTAGAATTAATTGATAGAATAATAAAATAGAATTTTTATGATTATGGCTGATCTTTATTCTAACCCTCAAACATCGATGCACGTGACAGCACGTTCATCACACTATTAAAAGAGAGAGCGAGCGCACTGATGTAGAGAAGAGAATAAAAGAGTGAGAGGCTGGTGACTCCTTGCTGTAGTGATGTCTTTTGTTCCGTCCGATTAGGCGCAAAAGAGGCCGCCATGTTGGAATGATGTTGCAAGAGCTGTAATAAAGTACTAATATACGAAGATGACGACTTCCTTTATTTACCAGTAGGTCTGAAGCCTGACACATATATATAGGAATATATAGGAATGATATTATATAAAAATTGAATAAATGCGTAAAATGAATATATGGCAGTAAAAAATTGTTGATGGCATAGAAGAAAAACTCATCTGACCAGTAACTATGTTCGATATCTTTTTAAAGAAAAATCAACAGAAAGAAAGAAAATTTTCGTTTCAATATATTAATAAATTACAGTCTTACCTCCATTTTACCAACCCCTAATTTGCGAACTTTTTACTGGAACCATTCTAGTATCTTCGTAAAATAACCTCCAAATAGCGAAGTGCATCCATCTTTTTCTCTTGCGATTGGATTCTTTTTCTCCTGATTTTGAAAATATTTCCGGACATTTCACATTATTCTTTCTTGTAACATATTTTGTGGTGATCAATGGCCTTCAACTGATTTTACCAGGCGCCAAACTCGCCGAGAGCAATACAATTGCCGTAAATTTTCAAACAAAATTAACAGATTCTATCTGTACTAAATTTAAGGACGCATTTGGTAAATTATACTTAAAATTACTGGTTATAAAATAATGCATGTTTAAAATTACTTGTAATCTTACAATTAGAAAATGGCACTAAAATTCTTTAATTTTAAGAAACAATTTTTTAAAGTTAAAATATAGTGTATTCCTGGACAGTGGCTCCCCCCCCCTTGTTTTTCTTGCAGTTCCCTTTTTGATGGGTGAGGTACATAAAACGAATAGATATTAATTTAAAAAATAAGTACGGGAAAATAAATAATTACCCTTTTTTTATAATATATAGAGTTCATGAATTTAAAATTTGTTTCGTATACTTTTTTAAATATATTAAAAGAAGAATCTCTATTAAAAGAATTTTTCACATAATGAACTTTTTTTCCCGGGATTTAGCGACTTTGTAAAATAGAGGTCCGACTGTATTATTTAAAGTTGAAAATACAGAGGACAATGTCCCCCCCTCCCTTATTTTCCGTGCAGATTCCTTTTGGATGGATAAGGTATGTGAAATAAATAGATGTTAATTTACAAAAGAAATGCGAATAATCACCATTTTAATAATATATAGTGTTTCAGACCTGAAAACCAGTTAGTTTTTAAGATATTAGAAGTTTTCTGAGTCTAGATTTTAGTTTCGGTTTAATTTTAAAGCATTTTTGCATTTCTGAATTGAATTAACTAAAAATATTTTTGAACACAATCCATATTTTCAGTGTGAAATGGCTATTACCAGCAATTTTCATTAATGAAACCATTTCTGTTTGCTTATGTTTTGAATATTTTTTAGTTCTCTCATAGATACTTAATTAAGATTAATTTCAAGACCAATATTAGTTTTTACACATTATATATAGAACTGAAAAGTTTTTTTACCTTGTTTTCATTAATTTTTTTCCTGCTGAGAAAATGCTACGACTAAAACGTATTGAGGTTGCTATAAGAAATAATATTTGGAAGATTTAGAATATGACTGAAAATGATAAATCTAAATCCAGCCTTCAACAATGAGACTTCCGAATGCAAACATTCTGAATACAAATATTGCAGAGAGAGCTGGATATTTCCATGATGAACCAAACTACATTATCGTACTACATTACAGAATTTTAAAGTCACTCAACAAAAACTGAAACTGGCCTAGATTTAAAACTGAGAAAAAGTTAGATATATTATTTACAAACTTGGTGATTTCTAACTTAAGTTTGCATCAATATTATTTTGTGTACAAATTTTTTGTGTTTAAAACTTTTGTGAAAATATTAGCTTAAGATCAGGCTGAATAATCTGTCATCTTCACAACTGCTATTACTATTACACAAAAGCACATTTTAAATTATAAAAAAAAAAAGGTTTTCAGGTGTAATTAATTAAAATAGTGTTTTAATGGAGAACATAAATTGGAAAATAACATATTAAAAAATTAGAGCTTTATAGGCATTATTGGTTTTTGTTTTATGCCTTTACAAATTTTAAATGTGCCTTTTTAAGATTTTTAGCTTTGTTTTCTAATCCCTAAGGCATTTTTTTTTTTGTTCAAGATAGACTCTTGAAATTTTTTTGTATATACTCGCAAATATATCTTCGATAAAAGTTAGTATGGATATAGTTTGAGATTTCTAGTTCTTTTTAAATCTTAAAGTTAATATTTTTTAAAATTTTGTGTTTTTTCCAGGATTAGTTATTAAAATACAGTCGAATCTCTATTTAACGAAGTCGCTAAATCCCTAAAAGAAGTTCGTTATATGGAAAATTCGTTATGTATGTAGAGCTTCGTCTTTCATTATAATTTATAAACCCCATAAAGCAAATTTAAATTAATAAACACTATATATTAAAAAGTAATATTGTTCACACCTTTTTGTAAATTAATATCTATTTATTTTATATAATTTAACCATAAAAAAATGAAAGAAAGAAAGAAAAACTGCAAGGAAAACAAGAAAAAGAATAACAAGGAATTCACTGTATTTTCAACATTAATAAAATAATTTTATACAAAAATTTTTGAATTTTAAGGATGTTTTCTAATTTAAAGCAAACAAATCATTTTAAAAATACATTATTTTATAACTAGGTATTCGAAATAATTAAATTTAATTACTCATAAAATTTGTTAATTTTGTTTGAGTTTTTTTATTTGAACAACTTTATTTCATAATACGCCTCACATATCTTTGCGATGCACCGAAAATCCCTTCAGACGTATTTTCTTCACACTGTAATCCGCCTCGGGTTGTTTAAAATGAATTTATTATTTCATCATATACAAAGCATTATCATCATTTTCATCTTCATCTTCGTTTTCATTTCAATCCATTGTTGTATTGTTTTTATTTTTCACCTTGTTCAAAATATCCGATTCTGTCAGTGATTCAGAATTTTAAGCTTCAGATTCAAGGGAAAGAAAATCATCAAGGAGCACTTCATCCGTAATTTCTTGTTTTTCCTTAAGCTGTATCCATATTTTTTTCATTTCTTCTGAAGAAATTTTGTCTTTGTCCTCCGTACTTGTCGAACTCTCACTACTGACAAAAAATCCAGCTTTAGCAAAGCTGTTATGAATGGTACTATCTGTGACATCATAGTTCCACGCTTTCGAAATTTCTGAAATACTTTCCCGTAAGTTTATATTTGGCATAGATTGATTGTTTTCAAGAGCAGTGATAACTTTTCGCAGTATCCTCTTACTATAGTGTACTTAAAATTTTTTTATCACTCCTTGATCCAATGGCTGCAGTTTTGATGTAATATTTGGTGTCAAGTAAAAAACTGCAACATCTTTCACTTTTTTGTTGTTGATTTCTTTCGGATGGGTGGGGGAATCATAAAAGA
Organism: Trichonephila clavata; assembly: GCA_019973975.1. NCBI lineage: Eukaryota > Metazoa > Arthropoda > Arachnida > Araneae > Nephilidae > Trichonephila > Trichonephila clavata. The sequence goes on from BMAO01011898.1 coordinate 22,532, forward strand.
AGAACAATTTTGAAACGCTTTTTAACCATACGTTTGTCCAACCTTTGGATCCAATTTTTGCAAATTTCTGGCATCATTCAAGATTTTCGTTAAAGTCATAATCAACTTCCTAAGATTTTGTGCCTTTAAAACATCTTAGAGAGAGAGTTTTGTCTCTTCCTATAACTAGTGGTTTTAATTTTTGATGTCCAGTCATATTTGCTCCTAACATAATAGTTATTCTTGCTATGCTATGTTTTCCTCCAAATCATTTTTCATTTTGGAATAATAATGTTTTTTGAGGCAAACATTGAAAAAATAAAGCAGTATCATCTGCATTAAAAATGTTTTCTGGCTCATAGTTTTTTTAAAAATTTTACTCAGTGTCTCTGTTATTCAATTTTTAATATCATTATCATCAACATCTTTACTTTCCCCCGATAATACTTTTGCTATAATTCCGTGTATTTTCTTAAATTTTTCTAGCCATCCACTGCTACCTACAAATTGGTGGTATCCCGATACTTTCGCAAATTGAAGAGTTTTTTCTTTCCTAAAGTTCCACAGATCAGAATATTTTTTATCTTGCATTGTGTGTATCCTCTTCAAAACTGCCTCATCGGCATTTTAATAGACACATGTTCTTAAACGTTTTAAATAAGAATTTGATAAATCATAATTTTGTAACTTATCTCGATTTTTTTATAAGAGTTGATAAACTATTAGGAGGAATACCAAATTTTAAAGCAATATCCTCTTTTTATTCCTTTATCGACTTCTGGAAATTATCTTTTTTCTTCGATGCTCGAGCACTTGCGTTTTGACATTTATGAGCTGCAAGAAACGAAGTTACCAGAACGACTGATCAACACTGCAAATGAACGGAGACAAGTTCAAGGACACAGGGACGCTAGACAACTCCACTGAGGGTGAAATGGGATATCGAAGATTTTTCCTTGTGAACTGGACAATGGGGGTTGCACTTCTTGGAGGAAACGCCCATAACTCTATTGCTGTCGTGAATTAGGCACCTAATAAAACCAGTTCAAGATTTATGACCACCATAAAATGTGTTACAAGAGAGAATAACTTGAAATGTCCAGAAATACTTTAAAAATAGGGAGAGAAAAAAAAACTGAATGATAGAAAAAAGTTCGTTATATAGAAAATGCACTTCGCTATTGGGAGGTTATTTTATGAAGAAAACCATGAAATGGTGTTCTTGGTTCCAGGAAAAAGTTCTCTGTATAGAAAAATTCACAAATACAGGTTTGGCTGTAGTGACTAAAATTCAACTAGGAAACAGACTTTCGATTCCATACTAACTTTTGTGTCCAATATAATCTAAAAAAATAAAAATCCACTTAAAATAATTAAAACTTTTTAAAAATTTAGCATTTTATAAAAGTTTAAAAACCTTCAAAAATGTTCAAATTTTTAAAATCGTGAAATAATAACTTGTCGAATTGAATTTTTATTTTCAGAATCAATGTAATAAAATAATTTGAATATAAAACGTAAATTATTTTTATTATTATTGTCTCCAAAACCAATTTTAGAGAAAGGTACTGTGTAGTTTTAATTTGGTATTTCTTACTAATCACCTCACCCCTAGTCCATGACCCAGGTTGGTCCACGGGAAATCCGGCCTTGGAGGTGGGATATCCGTCAATGGGTTTGCTATACGGTGTCATACCATACGAGTATTCGCGCGTAACATTGCTGCGTGAGGTTTTTTTTTTGTGGTCGGATATATGATGGGTTTTGGAAGAATCGAGAATACGTTGAATAATTTTTCCTCGCCAGTACTGGAGGCTTTACGAAAGAGTGGAAAAATTCTAGATTGGCACTGTAGAATTTGCTCTTTAATGTCAGCTATGAAAATTAGTAAAAATAAATTAAAAATTAAAAAGGAGGAAGGGGAAAGTTGTATTAAAACTATAAGTGTAAGTAATCTGAGTAGTGTACTCGACAATTTATTAACTAGACATTCAGTAAAGATTTTGATAATAAAAAAATTGTAAAAATATAACTGCAAAATTCGGTTTCCCACTCCCTATAAGAATGTTAAAAAAAAGAAGAAGTAATGGGTTGAGTACTATATGAAGAAAATTGTAGACTCACAATCGCACTTAAAAATCGGTTTTATTGGCAACAGATCTCGTAATTCTGAATCCCGGTCAAAAAAAGAGGATGAAACTTGAGCTGGCACTCCACTTTCCAGACTTCCAAGCCACGTCGTCTTTAGGACTTTGAGCCAAGGCATATTAACTTTCATCAGACTTTCTAGACACCTTTCTTCAGAAGCACCAAGACTCGAATCAGAAACTCGGTAAACATCAGCCACCAATAAAGTTTTAAGACAAAATTAGTTTAAGAGCAAAATTTTTGTTTCGAAAGCATCCATCATCATTACAAAGCAATTACTAAATTAACTTATTAATTAATCAATATACTAAGTAAAATCATTATGGTACAGTTGATCACGGTCAATAATTATATTTGTCAGTACATTAATTATATTCATACAATAATTATATTTGTCCGATAACAATAATTATATTTGTCCGATAACAATAATTATGTTTGTCCGATAACAATAATTATGTTTGTCCGATATCCAAGTTTATTTCTTAATATTTCTTGGCTTGACTTGTTAAAATTATGAACTATACAACTTAACAAAATTTATGAAAAGGCCGCATAAAAGGAACATCTATGTTATTTTTTATGTGTTCTAGGTAATAGATGTTTTAGCATTGTTCTCTCTCTCTCGATTCGAACAGATGAAAACTTTAAACATATTTTTTGCAATAAAACAAATGCATACAATTCAAATTTATTAGCTGATAAGCTCTTCAAACATTCATTTTGAAAAAATAATAATTTCTAACCGTTTAATAAAAATTATGTGGAAATATTAAAATACTTACATGAGTAATATATAAATGTACCTAAGAATATTAAAACAATATTTTAAAAAATCCTTCGAAATATATTGTATTATGAAATGTGATGTACTACAAAAGCAAAAATTCTCCTCGGTTAATTAATCCAGTTGTTATATATGTGCACAAAATAATTATAAAGAGAATAAAAACATACAATACACATAATTAGATGGAGATAGTTTCAGGCAAAAAAAGTTACTGAAATTCAAAGCTGAATAACAATAGACAACTTTTAATACTTTGACTCCAAGTGATGATAAAAACAGAAGTCATTTTATTCATGTTTGTGATTTTTTTCGGTTAGGTGAGCAAACAATTTCGGAAAGATTCGGTTATTACAATTTTAAAAAGTATTTAATACATAGAATTATTTTGATCTTAGCAGGATATTTTAAAAGTATGTGTACATTTTAATCAATGCGAAACTGTTGACTTACGTAATATAAAAAAATACATTAATAAATCACGTAATATTTTTAAAAATACAAAAAAAAAAAAGTGCTGAACTATTAAAAGTTGGAACGAATAATCTAAGTAAACGATTTTCGACAATTTTCATTTATATCTAAGGTGCATTAAACTATGTACACACTGTGCATTAAAAAAGTTATGTACACACCGTAATATACGGCGTATAACGCGCACACTTTTAATACAAAAAATAAGATCGAAATATATTGGTGAGCGTTACCACCGGGTATAAAAATAAAGTTTTAAAAAATTATAATAAAAAATTGAGCATGAAAAAAATTAGAATTTTTCTATTAAAAGCTTGAAATATTGTTTATTTAAAAGAAATGATATTCCTTCCTAACTTAAAGGGTTGTAGTTCTGAAGTATACTATTTTTTTTCCCTAAAGCTTGGAATAATACCTCGAATAAATGACTACAAAACGTAACAGCATCGTGCACGTACATTTCAGGTTACTTCGTAAAAAAAGGGGGTGTGCGTTATACACGGTGAATGAATCTAAAAATTAAAAATTCCAGCTTGAAAGTATAGGTGCGTGTTATACAGCGGTGAGCGTTATACGCCGAATTTTAAGGTAGTCATTATTAAAAGAGAAATAAATTCCTTTTTACATAAAAAAGGAAGTGCGCGTTATACACACAGCGAATATACCTAAAAATTAAAAACTGCAACTTGAAAGTATAGATGCGCGTTATACGCCAATTTTATGGTAATCTGATTATCTGTAAGTGCTGAGTGAAAGTTATATTAATGCGCACCAGTAGCGCACACAAAATTTTTTCAAGGGGGGGAGTCCATGGTCGAAAGTCCTCAAGACAACACCAATTGATTCTTCTGATTTTGTTAACAAAAAACAGTAATAAATAAATTATTGAATTAACAATTAGCATTAATTAATAAAATAAATCGTTAATTACAAGTGCTTAGTTAAATTTTACTTTAGATATATATAGGATTATCATCAATCGAAAAAAACTCAAGGGCTTTGGGGGTGTCCGGACCCCCAAGACACCCCCTTGTGTGCGCCACTGACGCGCACTATGAAGTAACACGAGAACTATTGGCGATGGACCTCATTATTTTGAAGTGATAAGGACAACACCCAAGGAAGCGATGGATCTCTGTCAAGCGACGAGGGCGACTCCTCTGAGCTGACATCTTCCTCTCCTAACTACCATACCAACGGGAGGACATTAAGCCTCGACAAATTTAATGTGTATCGGCCCTTTCTACAAGGCGTGTCTTCAGTGGCACAAGGCTTGAACTCATGACAACCCGGCCAAGAGTTTGTGTCCATAACCACTAGCCTATCGTAGCCACACTGTAATTATTGCAGAAGAAGAGAAAAGCACTGAGTTATTTTTATTATTATAATGTCTGTTGTGTGTGTGTGTTATGTCTAGTGAAAGAAGGCATCATAATGAGCCAAATCTAATCAAAGTAATTACATAAAATCTAAATTAATAAATTAAAGCAATGTCAAATTCAATTTAAGTAAATATGTAATATAAACGACTGATCTGAATGAATTTACATCTTACTTCAACGGTAGCAGTAATAAATAATCTTGCCATCCCTCTGCTTCTGATCTCTTCTCCATCCACTTCTGAATGTTGTGAAGCGAATGATCTTTACTGACATCTTCAGTTAAAATACTCACAAATTGGTTGAAATCTGTCAATGGATTTTTCTGCCACAAATTGGAAAAGCATTGCAAAGCTTCGCTATCCTCGATCAACTCCAGCATCTTTTCAATGAAGTGAGATGGTAGATCATCCTTGTCCAGAAAACTTCCAACGGTTTCGAGAATCGTATTTCCATGCGATAAGACATCGCGAAGACTTGCTCCAGTAAAAAGATTGTTGGCTTTTATCCACAAGTGACTAAGGGATTTGCGAGTTTTCAAAATGTTCATGCAATCAAAAAGCAACATTTCCAAAGACGCTCTGACATCTCTTTCTTTCCAATACCTTTGGGCCATTAGATAACGTACGTGGGCTTTAATTCCTTCACTTTTACCCCAATTCCAAAGTTGGCTGATCTCTTCATCCCCATCTATCAATATTGCCCGAATGTGGTTAATTCTATTTAGTAGTAATTCAAGCTTCCTATTCAAGAATTGTAACATTTTTTCTTTCAAATCACTTGAGAAATCAATTTTTAATAACAAATTGTTTCCTTCCTCTTTCTCTGAAAATTTTATTAGTTCATTGAGGTCGTTTTCTATTTGTTCGTTACTAGGAACCTTGCCAAGAGCTTTCAGAGCATTATGTGGGAAATTTTCAAGTATAGAATTTTTATTCTTCTCTGTTGTGACAAGCACTTCTACCAGTTCTTTTGCTTTTGCTAGTTTAAGAGAATTATCTTTCAATCCTTTTTCTAGGTCTTTTTTGGCTGTGGAAGATTTCAGCAAGTAGTTTGAAACTTTTTTACTGATCAAGGCGATTTCTTCATCCGTAAACCAACTGAAGTTCGTTGAATCTTTTAAGAAAGCCGTTATATCCCTGAAGTCAGATATTTTGTTTGGTTCTTTGTCAACATCAGCAAATAAAGTAACAGTTATTGTACGCAATGATGAAATAATTTTTATCATGCATTGTTTCTCGTGCGCCGTGATATCAATTTCTGTTTTATCCACAGTTGTTTTGCTTTCGAATACTTTTTTTAATTCATCCAGATCATTGAGAGTAGAAGACCGCTCGTTTTTACTTCTCTCATCACAATAATTACCAAAGAAAGTAAACAAAAACTTCAACGTAGTAAGTTGTCCAATCTTACTGTTCTTTTCCTTTCTTTTGTCATTTTCAACATAATTAAGCAAGTTATTCGAGAGTAATTTATATTTGCTTTTGTATTTCTTAAAATTTTCGTCTATTAATCGAGTAATCCCATTATGTTCTTTTTTCATATTGTCAGAAAGAACAAAGTGGACACCCTCAGATTCATATAAACCTTTCTTTACCATGAAATCTTGTATCCTGAAAAGTTGACTTAGATAGACAGGTTGTATAATATTATAAACTTGTTTCATAACACTTTGGAGTTTATCAAATCTAAAAATATCCTTCTCCAGCATAAACTTACCGTTCATGGCACGAGCTCGGTATTTTGACAAACAATGATTTCGAATCTTAAAAAAATCTGGTAAAACATCTTTTGGAAAACAGGAACAAAGTAAATGGCCAATAATACAGCTACTTTCTGTTGTGTTTAAAGTTTCTCCAATAACCTGTAAAGCTCGTTCTATAGTTAAAACTCCATTCATTTCATCTTCATTAAGTGGAACATTAATTGAAAATTCAAGATATCTTCTGAGTCTGTCAATCAAGAAATGGTTTTTTATTTCCGGGATATATTTTAAACTGTTAGTGATTTTATTTACAATAGAACCAGGATCATGGGAATCTTGATTCTGGATGGGTTTTTTCGATTTAGATTTTGGAACGTTTTCTGGACTATTTTTCAATTCGGTAAACAAAGCCCTGCCACTTTCGAAGAAGTTTGATCTAAAACTGAAGGGGATGAATCGTAAAGTATAGAGATCTCCTGAAAAATTACACTTTAAACAATGGACACCATGCAAACATTTTGGAAATAAATTGTAAGCAAACACAGTTAAAAATAAATTATGAACTGCATTAGTAAGATTCTCAGTAGACTTTGGTAAGAATAAACAATGATCAAAAAATAACAGACAAGTATAGTTATCCAGATTTTCATAATATTCACTAAATTTGATAAAATTTTCAAATTTGCCATACTTGTCTTCGGAGGAAGCTTCTTTCGGGTAATTGAAGTACTTAAAATACATATCTAAAATATGCATTATAATTTTTTTGGTAAACTGCTCTTTTCTTGTATTATGCTGAGTCTCAAGCGAGCTGTTTTCTCGTAAATTGATAACTTCATTGACTATAAAGCGTTGATATTCATTGAAACATGAAATCTCTTCAAAGGTTTTAAAAGCGATGTTTCTTCTGTTGGTTGCGATTGAAAAGTCATTTGACTTCAAACGGTCTTTCTGTAAAGTATCCTCAATTTTCTTCAAAGCTCTCTTAGTTTCTTTATCTGGATTTCTTGTTGTTTTATCTGAGTTTTCAAAGTTATTAGAGGCATAATTGTACAATACATGAAGATTGAGAGTTGAATCCGAATATAGGCAGTAATAAAATGCCGACAATATCTCAGGGCCCAGAGAACACGGGTCAGTATTAAAACCTGCTGCTTCTAATTTCCATGCTATGTAAGGAGACACAAAGAGTAATGGTACAATTTCGTGTAGCGAGTTCTTCGTCAAGAGAAACACAAGAAAATTATCTGAGTAATTAAAACTATGCTGAATATCGTGAATACACCGTGAATCGAGTTTAGCTCTTTTAAGGATGTGACCTAAGGCATCTCGTCTCAAAGGAACAACATGTTCCAAGCTCATTCCCAACGCAAACATGTTAGTTATTTTTTCATCTTGAGTTGAAAATGTTTTACTCTTCAGTTTTTTCGGAACCATCGTGTGTTGAAATAAAATTATCTTCTCTTTACTATCGACGGGTTGCACAGGTGAGTAAGTGGCAACATTTACCTTATTTCCAGATGAATCTATTTCGTACACTTCTACATAACAATTCAGCATCTTGGCAGTGGCTGTGAGCTTTAAATTATCACTCCAATCACGCGAATTTTTCTTTAAGAAATTAGCATAACGATTAAGCTTCAAATCAAACATTCGAACAATTTTTATCACATCTTTGTTGTAGAAAAAGGAATGCTGGTTCTTGAAAGGATTAAATTTCTTAATTTGATTCTTGATACTTTTGAAATTTAATGTATTTGTTCCAAGTTTCTTTTTCTCCATTAATTCTGCTATTTCTTTTTCATCGCCAAGCAAAGTCTTATGCCATTCAGGATTTTGTGAAGTGATCACATAAGGCAAGACAATAGACCAACTAATACTATTTTTAGGGGGTGTGCTGACTTCCCATATTTTAGTTGATCTGCCCGACGCCCAGAGAGACAAATCTTGAAGCACAGGAGGAACAACATACATTTTGCAACATTAGAAAAAATCCGAACTATGAAAATAATTTAATTAGTTACTTATCATCTTACCTGTCAGAAGCATTCTAAAAAGAATCCTAAGATTATTAGGTATCAGCGGTATCAGCTAGATAAAGTACTGTTGTTAACGCCCGTTTCTGATAATATTGAAGTATTATAATAATGTCTGATTTCCTGTTGATAAACGAAGGTTGTTTCTTTTTTACATTTGGCACGCGCGAACTATGTTGTGCGGTTGAAATCATAGACCTAGACTTTCCTATTTTAGTCTCCAGCTGTTTCTTGATAAGCGATTCTTTTAGTTTTTGGTAGAAAGAAAAGAATGATGACGTATGGAACTGTTTACTTTCGAAAACTTCGATTTTTATCTGACGATGTCCGAATGAGATGATAAGGAACTACATCATACGGACTTTTCCTCGATAAAGCTGATTAAAAAATTCAAAGATAATTTTCAAGGGTCAATAAAAGCTTACCATGTGCAAAATTTTAAATGTTTGATTTTAAAAGTGAAATTAGAAATAAAAAAACGTAGAGGTAAACTTTAAATACTCTGCTTTCAAGACATTTAAATTAAACAACTACTATAGAAATGTTATAAAGAACATTTAAAAAAGCGGAGTAAAAAAAAAAAAATAATAATAATATATCATTATTTGAAATTTCCAGATCCACTTTTTTGGATTATTAGTCGAAAATTCACTTTTCAAGTGTATAAATATTTGTATAAGAGAGCAAGTCGGATTATATATAAAGGTGATGGCCTTAAAATTTTAAAATCTTTCTTGCCCTTAATATTTATTAGAGGAGGGTGTTATTTATTCAGCAAAATCCTCTTACAACTCTTGAATTTAAAGTGATGCTTCTTAAAATTTATTATTTCATAAGTATTCGAGACCCCAAACATCTCATTTTAAAAAAATAAGTCATTTTCCTTTTTTTAACCCGATGTGTGGGTAAGATGACGAACTGGCACAACAATTTATTTCAACATCACACATTATATCATATCTCCTGAACATAACAGGAACTCTTTATAACATATGAACCGAAAAACAAGAACGGATCAAACAAATGGATTAATTGTTTTTATAACGTCACTGTTCGAAGTAACACGAAGACTATTAGCGACGAATTTCATAATTTTAAGCTGCGGTCAAGTGACGAGAATGACACCTATACCAATAGATTTATATATCAGCCCCTTCTATCTGGCGGACCTTAAATGGCATCAGAATTCGTCAAAAACAACGAGGTCGCGACCATGACCACTCGGCCACAGTGAATAGACAACAACATCAAACAAACAGAGCCATGGGCGCAGAAGATCTACGAGTTCCCTTCGCACTGGCGGATGAAATTTATTACAGAAAACCTGGGCAAGTCTAACTTATACGGGCCCTTTCGCACCCTGTCGGGCTCCGTGCGCCCAATGGCTAAACCGGCACTATGTATTGGTTGGACTTCTTCACAGCCAATAAAGCAAACGAACAGAAAACATTGAAACTGCAATTCCGTTTCTTTTTCAATTCCTACTATTATCCCTTTCTCGCCTTATATATATATGGGAATCTAACCGAAATCTTCCGAAAAAGTTAGATTCTTCAGATTGCGGGATTTTTATTTGGTGGGGTGGGTCTAGGGTTTTTTTAGGATGTACGGGTTAACTTTGAGAAATGGATTAGACAATATAGATTAAAGAAACTAAATAATTTATTATGAACTATAGGAGAATATTTACACGGGGAATATTTTACAGAAAGGAAATTAAGACATGCAGGCATTTAAAAATATAGAAACATTTATATAGGAAAGATAGATAATTCCTTTTAGGAGGACGTTTAAGATTAAATGAAACTCATTATGTGAGATGCAGGGGACTTACCGCCAGTTGTGGCGAAGAAGCGCGGACGCGCTGATACGATGCTTACCAGTCTATAGTTAGAGGGCCTCTGCTGAAACTAAAACGACTCAGCTTTTTAATAAGCACGCTAGATGGCGTTGCTATGGAATGCTTTTTTGACTAACATTGACGTCCTCTGCAAAGGGATAATCTAACCTTTTACAAAAAAAGAGAAAGTTCTATGTGATATCATATATATATATATATATATATATATATATATCTTGCTCAAATTTTCATTCGTAAATAAAATATTTTCTATTTATCCAATCAAGTTCAAATAAATTTTCTAAAACTTGTAGTGGATAACACTGATGTTAATACAGTTTTTCAAATATTAATTCAATACTTGCTGGCTTATTAATTAAATTAAATACCTGTTTTCGATGCCAACTTAGATTCGTCTCCATTGCTGTTACAATGTAACTGATCAAACAATGACAAAAGTTGGCGCCGAAACCCAGTTTTTCAGCCAAACCGGGTGTGCATTGTTACAACAACGTAGACAAATCATGCTCTTTTTTCAATTCCTACCATTAGTTCACTCTCTCCCCATATATAGGGGAGACCGGGGCAAGATGACTAATGTCTTAATTTTTCCGTATTCCACTAGATAGCAGCATCAAATGAACACTACTGGCTCTCCTTTTGGCCTTTCGTTAAACTATAGTATAGACACGCTGAAATCGCCCTTTTTGTGTTAGTTGTGAAGCTTTGATTGTTTTTTGATGCCACGATATCACTTTTATGCATGTATAAATAAACTCTGCTACAGATACAGGTAAGATATAACGTTTCTATTTAATATTTATGAGTAACTTGGTTTAAATACCATACTTAAATAAATAAAATAATACCATAAATAAAACTTTACCATGAATAAATGTCAATTAATTGCCTTCCTTCATGGTAATGAGAGTGAATATTTTTAAACAGACAGTCTGGGGCAAGATGACGAGCTCGTCATCTTGCCCCGTGTTTCGGAATTTATTAAACTTACTATTGTTGTCCATTCTATTAAATCCTGTGAACATTTGTTTATCTGTGTGTATGTCCGAGTGACCTTGCGCTTCCATCTCTTTTGGGGCTAAGAGGTGCATCGGATCGGGAAAGGTTTCATTCGAAAAGGGGTGATCAGAGGAAGACATTTTTGCCATCCGCTACGCCCCCCTCTCCCTAAAGAGGAAGGAATGTAACAATAATTTGTTACTTTAGAGCTACTGGCTTTTATCTGAAACCTTTTCTGATTTTTTGCGAGAAAACGAATACTTCCTGAACTTGTAGAAAGAGCCCCACCTGGAACTGTAGGCAACTGTAGAGATAAGGGCTGGAACAATGAGGGCACCTTTTTCTCTTTTTTGAAGCACTTTTATCTTCATGTGAAACCAAGCAAAGAATCTCCTAATCTGTTGATTTTTGACAATCACAAAACTCATATAACTTTGCAGGCTATCTTATATTGCTGAGCGAAAAACATCATCATGGTTGGGTTGCCGTCGCACACATCACATCGTCTCCAGCCCCTTGTTATGTCATTTTTCGACCAGTTAAAAACGCACCGCATGTGACAACTTTATGGTCACTCATCAAGAACAAACTATCACAGACAAAAATATTGGTGAGATTTTGAGCATTACTTACTTCAAATCAGCTACAGTTGGAAATGCCGTTAAAAGGGTTTAAAGAATATGAGATCGAGCCTCATTATCCTCTTGTGTAAAGCGAACATGACTATGCTGCGGTAAAAACTACTAACTATGCTGCTGTTGGCGATGAAACTGAGAATAATAGTGCTAATCTTCAGACCCCGATAATAGAAAACCAACATATAAACCCTCCAGAAAAACCAGAACTTATGGCAAATGCTGATTCCGATGCACCAAAGAAGCCTGTTAGTGTTTTTTTTATTTCAAACCATTGCCTAAAACAACATAATGTGAGAAAAAAAAGAAAAAGAAAAAAATTGAGCTCTAGCATTCTTACAAGCACACCCACCAAAGAAATGTTAGAATAAAGGGAAAAGCAGAAGGAAGAACAGGAAGTTTTTTTTAAAAAAAACAGAGAAAAAAAGCTCGTAAAGCTAAAAAGGGAGTAAAAAAACTCAAACTGTTCCTGTAGGCCTAAATCTATAAAATCCAGGCCAAACATTCCAGTTGTATCAACTTCGAAGGACGGTGTTATAAGATGTCCTGCTTGTGAAAAGGAACCCTCCAACAGAAGAATGGACCCAGTGCTGTAAATGCGAAGAGTGTGTGGCAAGACTTGGGGCATGAAGAATGTTCCAATTATAAAAATGTCATTTTTGTTTGTGACTATTGTTAGGTACACAACTGAACACTTCAACATTACGTTACAATGCATTACGCTTAGTTTGATACTTTGTAAGATGTAAAAACACAGTTATCATTTGTTAAACCATGTAACACATTCAAAAGATAAAATATGCTCAACCTTTTTCAGTGTCACCATCTTACCCCAAGGTAAAAGTCATCTTGCCCCAGTACTGGGGCAAGATGACGATATGTTAAGGTTATGAAAAAATAAAATAATCCTTAACTTCTTTTATTGGAAAAATGAAATGGTAATATATTTTAATACAACAAAGGACTACTCTAACAGTTCATGTAAAATTGATTTTACTACCCTTAAAAATAAATTAATAAACAACAAAAAACTGTTAACGCCGTCATCTTGCCCGGTCTCCCCTATATATATATATATATATATATATTATAAAAATTTTCTACAAGAGAGAGATGAATTAAAATGATTAATACTTAAAAGAATTGCAATTGCAAGATAACCAGACAAGAGAATTTAAAAGGAAATATGAAAAATTTAAATAACAGTGCAAAATATAAAAGAATGGATGCTGCAGTATTATCAACATTGCTGACTTAGGACAGCTTGTATACAAAAAAATTCCTCTTAAAAAAATTTCTCTGAATAAAAGTGGGGTTGAACATGTTTTTTGGCCAGCTAACCTTCCCCCTTTCTGTTAATAATACCAAGCAAAAACCAATTGGAAATAATGGATAGGAAATCTAAATCCATTATGAGAAAAAGATAACTTACCTAAAAATTGCATACAGAAATGCAGAGCCCGCGCTAAATCTGAGTACAATAAACAAGTTATTGCCAGATTCTGGACCCAAATACAAATTCAAAACAAAGCAATGGCTGAAAAATAGCACTTAGCAAAAGTATGAAAAGAATAGAAATAATAAAATAAGAATTGTAAACATACTACCATTATCTTATAGACTCTAAGATAATATGATTTAAAAGTTATAATAAATTTTAAAAAAGTAAATTTATCTAAAACTAGAAATCAGGAGTACTTAAAACTATCTAGGAAGAATAATAAAACTATAATATTAACCTGTTAAAACTATGGAAATTTAATCCTTACTATTTAGAATTTCTTTATTCAAATATCTATTAATAAAATTAATTGGGTATTTTTGAATTAAACAGTATTTAGTAAAATGTTTAAAGTTTTTTATTTGTTCTGATTTATTTGAAACTAGAAATTTATTGCGTAGTGTGTAATTAATAACAATATTTTTGAATATAGAAACATACACGTTACTCTCCGAATGCGGTACTTTTATAATATTGAAATTAAAGTCTTCTCGTTTATCATAAATATTAGTAACTATTTTATTATCTTTTAATTTAATTTCTATATCAAGAAAATTTGCATCATAATTGTTACTATTTGTCTGTATTAAATTAAGATATTGTGATTAAAAATTAAGATATTGTGAATAAAAATTAATATTAGGTTTAAAGTTGTCTTGCTTGCCAAAAATGATTATATCATCTATATAACAAAAAAAAGTAATATTCTAAGTTGTATGTGAAACTATTTCCAAAATAATTTATAATATATATATATATATGTAAGGATAATTAAATTAGATCTAAAATTAAACCCCAGACCACACCTAAATTTTATTTTCCCGTTACATCTTCAAGTATTAAATTTATTACCCAGTTCGGGAATGAAGAACACATGGCCTTAACAGCAGTTTACCGCTCCGACCATTAATTTTTATTACCTTTTTGCCATGATTAAATTCTCAAGTATACCTCTTCAAAAAGACATGTACTTGAAGACATCTGGCTTTTGAGAAGCCGCGGACTCTTGATTTTTTAGACGTGTCCGTCTCTCTCTCTTACAAATCAGATTACAAAGTGATTTCAAGGAATAAAGACGGTTTTGGTGTTCATTCGCAAAGCAGGATATATATATATTTCAAATTTTCAATCCTTAATTAAATACTTTCTATTCCTCCATTCAAAGTAGGAATTAACCTATAAATTTTTTTTATATTATTGTTCCTTGATCAACAAGAATAAGACATTATTTATTACCGCTCTACTCTATATTTAAGGAACTTCCAATAAATGAGAAGTCTTCAAATTCAGATGATTAGGTGTCAAACTAGTCACTCGGCATTTTTCTTTCTTATTTTAGTAGATTTTTAGCAGGTTTGCTGTGCATTTAATTTTGATACCTTAATCTTCTTCAAGTGTGGTCGTTTTCATTTGCCTTTTTTCCCCCTCTTTCTCTTTTTTTATGAGTCAGTAAGGTGCTTAGAAGGCTATTTATTTATATGTATTAGAACACGAGTAGGGTAATGAGTTTGTGAGTAGGGTAATAGTCCAGTGAGTACCCAAAGATGCTTTTGTAGTTTTTTATTCAGCGCAGCTGACTACGCACAGCAGAAGACAACAAAGAAGTGAATGTATGGTTACAGTGAAAAACACAAGGACGCGCTCATTCACAGCGCCATCTTTCGTGTAGTAGGGGAGATACAACATCCTCCGCCCACAAAAGTTACAGTTTAACTTAAACATAAATTCAAATTATTAGAAAATTAAACATGCTCTAGAAAGTAATGTACAAATTGATCTAGAAAAACTTAACACTAAAAATTGAAATTAAAATACATTAATTAAATGTTCATTAATTCCGAAACAAAATTAAAACATTTGTTTTTAAAAGTAATGCACACATTAATCTAGAAAACTTAACACAAATTGAAATTAAAATACACAAATTAATATTCAAGAGAAAATGTTCAAAATAAGAGTTCCAGTCATAGACTTAATAGTTCTACCTCTTCTGATGGTTATTGGTTCTCTCATAGTTTCAGCAATTTTACCTGAAGTTTCCAAGAGGCACAAACGTTGAATCGGCCGTATCAGTTCACCACTCTGAGTTTTCAATCTTGCAACGCGGGAAACACTGTCACGCCCCTTATAAATTTCGACAATTTTAGCCAAAGGCCAATCTACACGTTTCTTATTATCCAAACTGATTAATACAATGTCTAAAACAGAAAGCTGAGTTTGTACCTTATGTCTCGTCTGTTTTAAAATTGAGATATATTCCTTTTGGAATCGAGTTTTAAGTTTATGTTTTACGGCGTAAAAATGTCTCGCACATTTGCGAAGATTTTGCATATCATTCAGGTTCAAGCCTTGAACACAGAATTCAGTTTGGTCCTGCAAAAATAGAGATGGAGTAATAGGTACCAAATCAGAGGGTCCTCCGAGAGGTAAGTGAGGGGTCTGCTGTTTAGAAGAGCCTCGCACTCACATACGATGGTGTGAAGTTCATCATATTGAAGAGAAGCTTTTCCCAAATTGCGTCTCAGCAATTTCTTTAGCATTCGGACCACCCTTTCCCACCAAGCGGCGGTCGGAGGGTTAAAGTGCCAGGAGATCTTCCTCAAATCAGAGTGAGCAATAATGGCACTCCAATCGATGTTTTGGAGTTCGTTGTTGAGTCCAACGAAATTTGTACCATTGTCTGAGTAAATTGTTTTTACTCGACCTCGACGTGAAATAAATCTTCTCAATACAAGAAGAAAACTTTGAGTTGAGATGTCCGAGACAAGTTCAAAATGGATGGCACGGTAAACCGCACATGTGAAAATTGCGATCTACACTTTGTCACGATTTTGCAGGAGCAGAGGACCAGCTAGGTCCCCACCGGTCGTTTCAAACACAGCTGACATTCTTACACGCTCTTCAGGAAGAGGTGCAAACACAGAAATGGACAGTTTTTGACTTAAATCTTTGACAAATTACACATTTAGACAAGACTGATCGGACAGTTTTCCTCGATCTCAATATCCGATACTTTTCTCGTAGGACAATAACAAGTGCTTGGATACCTGCATGGTTATGAATTCGATGAGTCTCTTCAATGAGCCTTAAAACAAGTTCATGTTTGTCAAGTAATAAAATATATAATATATAGGTCGTCTGAAGTAATCTCCAGTATCTGTAGAGAAAAGTTTTGTCTCCACTCTGAGGAGGCCATCAGAATCAAGATAAACGACAAAGTTCGGTGGTATGAGTCGACGATTTTTGCCAAAGGTCTCTTTCTATATGAAAAGGAGAATTTCGGGCTCAGATTTTGAGAGCTCCTTTACACTAAGGTTTCCTTTAAGTAAAGAGTCTTTTTGACCATTAGCTGCTGATTTAGCATTTGAAAGGAATCGTTTTACATAGGCCAAAGTTCGAACGATGGAAGAAAACTTTGAAACACGTTTAGTCCACTCGAAGAAATTAGAGTCTGAATCATCCAGAGACAGATTCGTCGTAACTGTAGGTTTTCTCTCTTCAGTAGCAAGTTCAAGAGCATCCTTGAAATCAGTCTTTGGTGTCTGGCCAGGAGGCACGGTTTTTCATCCATATGGGACCTTCCCACCAACAAAGAATGAAGAGAGTTTGTGCGTTGCATCCCCCGGATGCGATGTCTGCAGCGTTCATCTGTGATGGAACGTAATACCAGTCTTCTTTCGATGAGCTGGAATGGATCTCTTTTATTCTGTTATGAACAAAGGTTTTCAAAGTCCCAGAATTTTTGATCCAACAAAGCACGACTTTCGAGTCAGTCCAGTAGAAATTTTGAATGCTGTGAATGTTTAATGATGTTTTGACGCTCTGGACAAGGCGAGTGCTGATAACTGCTGCCAAGAGTTCGAGTTTTGGGATGGACATTTCAGTTTTCGTTTTGGTGATGGGATCCTTTTTTAGAGGAGCGACGCGTGATTTTGCTTGAACCAATTTAATCTGAACTTTGTTACCGAATTAAATTCGTAAAAACACGCACGCTGCAAAGGCTTTCCCACTTGCATCACTAAACATATGTAAGGTGGTAGTTGACTCATCAACTAAACCCCCAAAGTAGCGTGGAATTTGAATCAGTTTCAAAAATTCCAAACTAGCAAGCATATTTTTAAATTCCTCAACGATTTCAGGAGGCAGTTTTTGATCCCATGTTAGTTTATAATTTTTCCACGCTTTTTGCATTAGAAGTTTTGGAATGAGTGTTACGGGTGCTGCAAAGCCGATTGGGTCATATATCTTTTGCGAAATTGAAAAAAGTTGTCTTTTGGTCTATGTATCGTTGAGTTCAGTAGAAATATTTCTGAGATCACAAGCGAGCAAATCAGTATTTGGTTCCCATAAAAGGCCAAGCACAGAGCATTTTGTTTTTTTCCTGATTTTGTTGCTCTGTGGAAGAAACCCAACCTGTGAGCTCAAACCCTGCTTTCGACATGATTTGACAAGCTATTGTTTGAAATCGTTGAAGCTCTATCTCATTTTGGACACTAGCCACAACATTATCGACATAAAAAGATCTTTTAATTTTACCGCAACATCATTTCTTTCCTTTTCTAAATGATGGTAAATGGTAGTCATCAGCAAAAATGGGCTCGAAGAAAGGCCAAAAACTACTCTACAATGCCTATAGATTTTAATTTCACGTTTTTCGTAATTTTCCCACCACAGAAATCGGAGATAGTCCCGTAGATAGTCTGTAGGGGAAATTGAGATCTGCAAGAAAGCCTTGCGAATATCTGAAATGACTCCTAGTCTATTTTGACGAAATTTATTTAAAATGGAAGGAATCATCTCAATATAATTAGGTCCAGTTGATAAGCATTGATTTAAGGAAATGGAATTTTCATCTTTTGCTGAAGCGTCGAAAACTCAGCGAATTTTAGTCGTAAGACTAGACTCCTTAAAGACAGCTCGATGAGGTAAACACCTGCATTTTTGTGGCGATAAATTTAACCCCTTAATATTAATTGATACGGTTTCTATGATTCCCAACTGTTCCCATTTCTTCAAAATTTTGTCAAAAGAATCAAATTTTCCTGTGGAAATAAGTTTAGAAGTCATGGTATTGAGTCGTTTTTCAGATTGAAATTACAAATCAAGTAGTTTTGGATGCCCTTCAACCCATGGAAGATTTACCTCATACCTGCCCTGATTGAATTTTACAGTTTTTTCGAAAAAAGACACAGTATCATCATCAATTCCTTTCTTGTTTTGTTTTCCACAGGGTCCTGTATACCCAGAATATCCAATGACCAAAGGTCACAAATTTTGCTACCGTTTAGCAGTGAAATTACAGGCATGACATGATTAGAACAAGTGGTATAGGATAATGATTTTCCCATAGCTACCCACCCTAGATAAGTCTGAACAATGGTTTAACAGTCTATGTTAAACCATTGGGTTGTTGACTTATGATACCAGTTCAAATTTTTCCTAAATTGTCAGCACCCAGTATATAAAACTGATATGTCAGAATCATTATTTTCACAATCGGATAAATAAATTCCATTTTTAGTGAAGCATTCTGCATCAGATTTACTTATTTTTGGAATTGTTCCGCAAATTACTTCCTTATCTAACAATATCGCTTCACACGAAAAATTTCCCCGAATTTCCTGAAGTTCACATTTAAATGCGAAATGTTTAATTTTTTCCGTTTCAATACCTTCAAATAAACTATGTTTAAGAAATTCGGGATGATCAATTTTTAAGTCCGAAAACTCTGCCAGATCACGATTTATATATGACCTTTGCGAAGCTGAGTCGCATAAACAGCGAACTATTTTTGTTTTTGAAGGGCTTGATACTCTAATTCTGAGTGTTTGCAATAAAGCATCTATCGAACCGGAAGAGCTATTGCTGGTGACACTATTAATTTCTATTTTGCTCGGAGAAGAAAAAGGATTTTCATTTTCCCTACATAAATTTGGACATAATATTGGAAAATGTTTTTTCGAGCAAACTAAGCACCGAACACTCATCTATCTGAGCGACAGTTAATTCTAAGACACGATAAGCACGCTTTCATCTTCAAAACTTTCTCTTTTCGTTCTTGAAAGGGCATTTTTTGCGCCGTGAAACAGTCACTACTGCGGTGAGTCTTTTTCGAACAAAATAAACAAAAAATGTTCGCCCTCTCCTTTTGCTTTTTGTTTGGGTAACAAGACTCAATGCAGTGGGGACGGGGGTCACCGAACTGAGATCGCGAGAGGAGTCAGTTTTATGTTTATTTGTTTTATTTTTATCTTTTTCTCCCGCACAGAATGCTTTTGCAATACGCAGGGGCTCAGCACTGACCACTTCCGAACGAAGGAATTGAATTAACAATGGACTAAATTCATGACGGTCACATGATAACATAAACACGTGTTTTACATTGAATTCAAAACGGACAATAAACTATAGCTCGTACTTTTTTATTCTATTTGTAAAACTTTGGTAAAATTTCAAATTACGTAAATGGGTAAAGATGCTCAAGAGTTATAAAAAGAAACTTCTGCAAAAAGATTTTAAAATTAAAGAAAAAAAAGTCTTGTTTTATGCATGTACTTTTAAATAAAGTGACAAATATTAATTTTTTTTAAAAAAAAGTTTCCGTAAAAAGCGTAATTTGGCAACAACGAAGTGCATGAACTGATTTGCTGAAAATAGATAATTGCATTTATCGTGACTATGACGTCACATGTGAATTTGAACTTGATTGGCTAAAAACACGTGGTTTAAAATTATCAAGTGATTATGACGTCACATGAATTTAGTCCATTCAAGGTCATGCGTATTTGCAGTATGTTACGAGAAATAGAATTTCTTTCTCTTTCCCATGCGATTAGAATTTGTTCAGGGATTGAAGCTTCAACTAACGGATAGAGCATGCATGCATATTTTTCTTTAGTTACTCCTAAATTTTCTAGACAACGCAAATAAGTATCTAATTGGTCTACTAAATCAGTAAAAGACATATTTTGCGATTGATTTAAAATTAATTTTAAAAGTTCGCGTACATACAATTCAATTAGCATTTTATCATCAGCAAAACGAGTTTTTAAATTTTGTATGACAGTTTTGTATTCACCTTTAGATAGTACATGGTAAGATTGAACGAAATCAAAAGCCTTACCTTTTGTTGTTTGGATCAGATATGCAAATTTCACTCGTCCTCTATTTTAGGATCCTCATCAATTTTTTGGAACATGGACCAGAAGGAAAACCAATTTTGGGGATTACCATCGAAGTCTATTAATTCCAATTTAGGAAGGTTTATACTTAAACGATCCATCGATGGGGGGGGGAGAGATATCCAATTGTTGTGTTTTCTGCTCATAGATTTTTGAAAACTCTTGGAAGCGAACTTTTGCAGAGATAAAATTATCTCGGTACGTTTCGTTCTGTTCCAGCTCATTCTCCCCAATTGTGTCGAGATCTGTGTCGGGATCAGGATGTGAAAAAAAATATGTAATCACTAATTCATCGTTTTCAAAAAGACGCTTTGTCTTTTCTTCAAGTTTGGTAAATGCCAGCGACGCTACAGGAAAATCGTTTGCTGCGATGCAGTTATCCAATTCACTGATTGTTTTCGTAACGGCCGATCGTAGCACTTTCCTTTGAATCTCAAGCAGTTTTTATCCATTTTGTTTTGGATCAATTATTTTGCTTGGGTTTGTTTACGTCTTGGGCACCAGAATATTAGAATACGAGTAGGGTAATGAGTTTGGAATAGTCCAGTGAGTACCCAAAGATGCTTTTGTAGTTTTTTATTCAGGGCAGCTGACTACGCACAGCAGAAGACAACAAAGAAGTGAATATATGGTTACAGTGAAATACACAAGGACGCGCTCATTCATAGCGCCATCTATCGTGTAGTAGGGGAGATACAACAATATGTCTGCTTGATGTTTTCTCTTGCATAAGGAAGCGGTGGAAGATTTCAAATCAGAACGTGTCTAAAAAGAGGAGTCAGTGGTGTAACGTACACCTCCGCGTCGGGGGGGGGCCCAGGATTCTAGGGGGACCAAAGATTATGGTTTTGCAATCCTCTGTAAGATCTGACTTGGGGCTGAAAACCTGACTTTGCAGGGGACCCTAATATTCCCCGTTGCACCACTGAGAGGAGTATTGGATATAAAAGATGGTAGGTATACCTCTAGGTAAGGTAGATTTGACGATCTTATTATGCAATCTCTATTAGAGAAGGTGTTTTTATTTCAACTTTCTCAAGAGGTACTTCAGTCGTGAGAGAAGAAGCGAAATCTTCCTCAAAGAAAATAGTATTGTTGAATGGCTGAATTTCTGAGGTTAATAGTCTTTGTATTAGCAACGTAAATCTACGTTTTAGTAGAGAAAATACCCTAATGTGCAATAAGGTGGGAAAAAAATAAGTTAGAATATTAGTTATTCAATAAGAATGCCTTAAATAAAATAAAATTAAAGAGGAAGGGTCTTCTGAGAGGCAGTCGGGGAAGATGACAAATGCACATAGTTAATAAGGAGAGGTTCGTCATCTCACCTGACATTGCTCTTTTTATTTCGAAAAAAAATATTGAATGATGTCTATTCATTAGATGATACATTACTGAACACACTTCGATTAATATTAAAGAATTGTGTGTGAGCACCCCCCCCCATGTCAATAAAATAACCAAAAGTTACACATCGGAACCACTCAAAAACACATTCTCACGCATTGTGAATCTCATTGATGAAAGGATGGAATAAGTATGTTACAAGCAATGTATGAAACACTGGCATTCTATTGAATAAAAAGGTATTTTATAGAATGCCCGACATTTTCAAGTAATGTATGAAATATGAGAATTATAAATGCCCCCAAGGTAAAATTTTCATAAACTTATCCAAATATCCAAATTTCCCAGTGGTCACATGAGGCGAGGGGGGGGGGAGCTAGTTCTATTTTGTAATGATTAACACTTTCAAACTTTGAAATTAGCGATCCAAGTTACAGTGCTTTCAATACAATCCGACAAACAATGATTTTGTTTTTAAAAAAAAACTATTTGGGGACTTCCCCTTTCCGTATCATTTGTTTCAACTGTTTCAGGTGCCATTTCTTTCTCTATCCGGGTGTTTTTTTTCCACTCAGTTATTTAAAAAATAAATAAAATGAGATCACAAGAGTGACTGTTAGGTCTTCTCGTTCTATTGCGCTCCATTAAAAAGCTCTTTAATACAAACTCACTTTTAAATTAATTTTCTAATTAAAAATATCTTTTTTAATAACAAGTATAATTCTGATTTTCTCTATATAATTATGATGCCGGCTCGGTGGCTTAGAGGTAGCATGCCCGCCTCCTAAGTCCAAAGTTGTGGGTTTGATTCCGGCTGGAGTCGATAGATTTTCTGAATTCGAAAATCGAAAGTATGCATGTCATATGATTATGAGGCATTTAAATGATCCCTTGATTTCCAATTTGGCTCTGGTACTCTCAAAATTAAATCACGGTGACATTTAGCATTCGATAACAGCTTGAATTAAAATTAATTCAAGCTTCAAACTTGATAGTGAGAATCGCTACTAGATGGTGCCACCACTGAAATGGATCTCACAATGAGGGATTTTCTGTGTCGCGCAAAGGCTTCTGAACCAAAATGCAGCTCATTTAAAAAAAATACAGGGTAGTCCTAAATTCATGGAACAAACTTTAAGGATAGATACCGGACATTGAAACAATCATTTATTGTATAGGAATGTATGGGCACACAATTGACGCGGTGAGGCGAAAACAGGGGAAATAAACAAAAGAGAAATGGATTGACCGGTTGGTTTCGTTGCCGGTAGGGGCAGTAGATGTCTAGCCGCCATTCCACATACTGCTTTTCAGTAGGGGAAAATACCATTCACAATTTTGCTGACGTTTACGATGAGAGACTTTACGTATGCCGAAAATGCAGACATGCATTACATGTACGGCCGTGATAGAGCTGCGCTACGAATGTGTCATGCGCAGTATCCTGAGTGACGAATGACATATCACAGAATTTTTCAGTGGTTACATCGTCAACTTCGGGAGACACGTTCGTTCCACGTCACCAGACATGACGTGGTCGACAAAGAGCTGTGTGCAATCCAAGTCTGGAAGAAAGCATCTTATAGGTTGTGGCTGTTAGAGCAAAGTCAAGTACAAGAGCTGTTGCTCATAACGTGTGAGTCATCAGACCATTTGTAGAGTGTTAAACGAAAACCGCTTACACCTCTTCCATTTTCAGTGATAGAAGCTTTGAATCTGGCAGACTACCTTCTCCGAGAGTCAGTATGTGGTACAGCAATGTGAGATTTAGCTAGACTTCATAGCTTATGCGCCGAACAGTTATGAAGAGTTATTGAAAACATTACGCTTGCCAACGACGCTTTCAATAAGCACTTTGTCTTTCCTTTCGTCTGTTATTACCTGTACTTGTGCTTCACCGTGTCACTTGTACCCTTACATTCCTATACAATAAATGATTGTTACAATGTCCTGTACATACTCTTAAAGTTTGTACCGTGAATTTGAGAGACCACCCTGTATAAATTACGATGAGGGGATATACTGTGTGTAATAGAGAGTAAGCATCGCCATAATAAGTGAGTTTCCACGAATTGTGGAACTGTACGAATCGGATAGCAAAAAATATAGGGAGGCTAGTAACTGTGCGTCAATGCCAGATGTTTTGTAGAAATTTTTACTGAGCAATTTTTTAATTACTAAATCATTGAAATTAAAGGTAATAAAATCATAAAAACAACATAGGATTTAAGAAAATTTTTACTTTTATGCGTCTAAAATGGAATGAAAATTAAATTCTTCTAGCCTTCAATTTAATCGCTACTACTATTGAGAGGTACAATAAATAAATTATAGTTTGAAAAAAACTTTAAAAAAACACGCTTTTACGCTGAATCGAACTAAAAATTGAAAAATAATTCTTAATAAAGAATAAAATGATTAACGAGAAAATGAATGTCATAGTGGTAAAAGCGTGGGGCGCTTTATACTACATTTTTACACTAATTCAGCTTTTCGGAATAGAAGTTATAAATTATAACAATTGATACATTTATAGAACACCCCACGCTTTTACCCCAATGACATTCATTTTATCGTTAATTATTTTATTCTTTATTAAGAATTATTTTTCAATTTTTTGTTCGATTCAGTACAAAAGCGTGTTTTTTTCAAACTATAATTTATTTTTCATTTTTTAGTTCAAACTACAATAAAAGCGTGTTTTTTTTTTTTTTTTAGTTTTTTGAACTATCATTTATCCATTGTTGAATTTATCCTTGAGTTTTATTTGGAGCCGGAATTACGTGGCTGCTGGAATTAGTCTTGCTCTTCAATGAATTTTTTATTAAAGGGTCTGAAGTGTGTATTTATTCTCTCCTTTTACGGGACCTCGGATGAAACCCGTATCGTTATATTAGGTTCCGTCTCAAAAGATCAGGTCAAACAATTAAAAGTGTGTTAAGTAGAAAAGGTTCAAATTAAAAAATATTTTAATGTACCATAAAAAGTATAAAATCCCTCTTTTCGTTTTTTTTCTTTTTCTTTTTTCACATTTTCATGCACTGTGGTCCACTTCTGAACTATGGTCCAAATTTCAAGTATCTAACTCAACGGAAAGCCACACAGTTTAAAATCAATTACAAAATTCCACCCAGACAGACATTCAAGAAAGAGAGTGAAAAAAACATGGTAATATTAAGTGTCAATCAAATTATCCCCTTTTTAACGTATTTCTATAATGTTAATTCGTATCATCACTTCTAAGTGTATAGCTTCATAAAAATAAAAAAATATTTAGCAGTCAGAACATAAACTATTTTTTTTATCATCACGAGCCTTTTTTTTTTTAATTTTAAGAAAAATGTTTATATTATGGTTTGAAACTGCTAACACACACCCTCCACTTTCTCAGATACAGAACATTTTTGTGAAAAGTAGAGAAAAATAAATTAGCAGCTCGCATCAATAGGATGACGTTTACTGTAACGACCATTAATTAAAAAATTTGAAGTTAATTTATTATTTTCAAGTCAAAATGTTAACATTCCTCAAAAACGTTTATATTCTGGATAATCTGTGCATGTTTTCACTAAATATTTCAACGTGGTTGACAATATAATATGGAATGTATACATTTATTCCTAATAATGTAAATGAAAATGATTTTCATAAATGACTTTCGTATTATATGCTGCATTAATTTGTAAGACAGAAAATCTTAGTTTATTACAGTAAAGTATTTATACTATTTAAGGGATTTTCTCAAAATTTTCTTCCTTGAATTACTGATTTCAATACACTTAACATATTCATTAAAGGTAATATTAGTACTATAAATGAATGGTTTGTAATCACAAACAACTGAAAATTTTAATTTGGATAGGCGACGCAGTACCTCGAATTTCTGAAATGCTAGTGACAAATATGTGACACCGTATCTCGTTTCTCCCATCCATATTACGCCGTCTAAGGATTGCAAGGATCAATTTCGTTTAATATGAAGCATACTATAATATTCAAAACAAAGGATCGTGAATGAAATCAAGATTCGAAACCATAGCTCATTTGGAAAGCCCATTTTTTTTTAGCCTGACCTTAACCCAAATATAAATTCTAATGCAAGCAAATGAATATAAAAATTGCAATAAAACTTTCTAAACCTGATGAATTTTATGGAAACAGTAAGTATGAAATGAAATAAGTGGGAAGTTTGTGAAATTCATGTATAGGATGAAATAATTTTAATACAATTTAGGGTGTTTTCCAATCGAAAAAACCTTTTTTTAATACTGAATTATCTGATGCCTTAAATTCATTTCATTTTCATTTTTTTAAAAAAAACTTTCTTTTATATATTAGAAAATTACATTTAATGACAGATTCCAGTAATATCCTGAAATAATTTTTTTAAATAACACTGAAACTTCGACATTTATATAAGTGGCGTTCGAGATCTGATTCCAATACAAAGACAGAGACGGATTAAGTTAGTTGGAGGCCCCTGGCGATAAAAGGTTTGAGGCCCATGAATTCAAAAGTAAAAAACTAAAATGGTGAAAAGGTTCGTTAAACTTAAAATCTCGTAATAAAATGTATAGCTATATTGAAACTCAATTGCTCAAGATAAACCTTAACTTTAAAAAAAATTTAAAACTTTATTAAAGAGCTTGTGCAATTTTGCTGTAAAACGTTATGTCTTGATTTCTTTTTGGCAAATTCGTCGATTTTTTCCCGTGTCTATTTTGTCCATAAAATCTTGTTTTGTACGTAATATGTCAAGGTTGTTCATCTTGTCTCCTCTCCCATAGCATTCTTAAATAATTTTAATTCGCCTTAAAACTGAAAAAGATCACTCACCTGATACATTTGGTATCGGTATTGTTAAATATATTTTCAAAAGTATGTCTGCACATTAGGGAAAATCGATACCATCAGGGCCGGCTCTAGCAGTTTTGCCGCCCTGGACAAAGGGGAAAATGCCGGCCCTCTCCAAAGCCAGAAATTATAATTAAAAAAGATAAATTGTGTGTTGTGTTCACATCGATACACAACTATAAAACCTGAATAATTCTGACGAACAAAAATCCATCCTATATATATATATATATATATATATATATATATATATATATATATATATTAAGCTTTAAAAATACAAAATAATTCGAAATTAAGTACATAATTACCTATTATTACTTCAAACGAGTAAAATGTAAGAGAAGAAATGGCCCATTTCAGCGGGCCAATTTCTTCGAAAAAGAGTCTACTGATGGTGGGGATCACAAGTATATATTTTAACTAATAGTAACTACATTCAAGACTAAAAGCATCTCTTGTGGCTCTCTATCCATTAAAAACTTTTACTACCCCTGTCCCCTTTTGGATAGCTGACACTGGACATCGTATGGGTGAAAGGAATGTCTATTGTGACCTCACTCCTGGATGTTGAGAAAGTTACCAGTGAAAGATGTGTAAGCATATCAAATTTCATGATTTAACATATACTCCCGCCTCGAACCCTTAAAGTTTCAACACAAGAGACAACTGAAATTAAACATTCAGAGTACAAAATAAAGAAATAAGGCACGATAAATGAAATATAAAATTCACACCCATATTTCAGAAAAATATAACAAACTTTTTGTAACACAAAAAAATATTTTCCAAATTCGATCCAAATGCCGCCCTTAAAATTTGCCGCTCTGGACATGGGTCCGGTTTGTCCGGCCCTAGAGCCGCCCCTGATACCATTTCTTTAGCAACTTGAAAAATTTCTAGTGGGGTTTTCAATGTATCTTTTTTTTCTTTCAAAAATCGTAAAAACTGATCCAATACTTCGCGAAAATTAAAAGATTCAATACCATCTTCATAAATATCCATTAGTCTTTGTATAAGAGCTTTCTTCTTAATTTTAGGTAATAATCTCTCTTCAAAAATACAGTTAGGTGTGTTCTAAAACAGTTTCATATATCTCAGCTCTTCGGGATAGTTCTGTTATTGTCCTATCGCATATGACATAAAATGAATTCACTGTGAAATTTTCCCTTCTTTCAAATTCATAAATGATTTTTCCGAATTCATGTCCGAAATTTTGGATATAATATTCTAGATATTTCGGTAGATTAGATCCTTTTAATAATTCACTCAACTTTTTGCAACTATTTACTTGTAGCAATTATTCTCAGCAGTAAGATATTCAAAATCAGTTCATTAGGTAAATTTCATATTTGTCCATCTGTTTCAAAAGGGAAGTTGTGCCTTCACTATTGAACCTTTTTTCCCCTCATTCGCGTCACGGATTTCGGCCAGGCTATCTCTTGTATGCGTATAACACAGTCTTATAGCTCGTACGACATCTCCTTTTGCTGACCATCATGTACCTAAAACTTTTATCACCGATATTGCACGTTTACTTCTTTCCAGAATTTTCTTAATATTCGCCAATTCTGGGTTGATAAATTCAACTTTCAGTGGTGCAATATCCCCCTAGAGGGCCAAGGCCTACTGTGCCCATCTCAGTTTTCGTGACCTTGGGCACTGAGAAGCATGGCCTCATATTCCGATCAGGTGGTCAGTCTGGCGCGAAACTTTAGTTCCCGAGCACAAGCTTGGTACTCATTTTATCGACCCATTGAAGGGATTAAAGGCTGAGTCGACCTTGCCAGCCCGGGGTTTGAACCCTGAACGTGGTGTGAAAGCGCGACATGCTACCACTCAATTACAGATGGGTGGGGGGTATGCAGAGAAAAAATGAATATCTTCTGGGCAGCATAATATGTTTAATCACATCGCTACAACTTTTTGTTGCAACATTTTCTACTAAATTTAAGGAGTGACTGGCACAAAAAAAATAAAGTTGCGCTTGAACTGTAGTTTAATATGTGCCTGTAGACTTGAGTATTACCTGGACATATTGAATGCATTATCAAATGACTGACCTGTATAATTTTCAATATTTTATCCAAATTTAGCAAAAAGTTCTAATACTTACTGTCAGGGACGTCTTAAAGCATGGGCCAACTGGGGCAGGGCCTCATCTCGTTTTCGACTCAGCCTTAATAAGATCATGTTTCGAATAATTTCAACGTTCGAATGTTTTTTCCGGTGGTATATTCTCCGAAAAACTTGGAATTTCGGATAATATGTCAACTGGCTACATGTGATGACCGTCGTCCTTATATAGGCCTAGCCGATTTGTGCAATTGTAAGTTATACACATTTATTTGTTTGGGTTTGTACGAGTATTTGACAACGTATGCTAAGCACTGTCTACTTTTATGCGTCATGGTTGGGGGCCTACATTTGTGCAGAGGCTCAGGGTCTACTTTTGCGAAAGGGCCCAGGGCCTCAAGAAGTCTTAAGACGTCCCTGCTTACTGTTCTAAATATAAAGAAGTATAAATGTGCTGTGTGTGAAACCTTCTGGTCATATAAATTGTACAAATCTTATGGTATGAATTGCTCAAGTTTAGGGCCCATTCAAACGCCTGGGGCCCCTGGCGGCCATTCGGCCGCTTAATCCACCTCTGCACAAAAAGGCCTTAATTTATCAGACACTAACTAGGTCTGGGCCTATAGTATTTGTATCTCATGCAGAAAGATTACCAAAGAAATTCAAAATTGAAAGATTTGCTAGATTTCTAAGCAAAACGATGTTTGATATCAGTGGCGTAATGTACACTCCCGCATCGTGTGTGTGGGGGGGAGGGGGGGGGGGCAAAGCCCGGGGTGTTACGGTTTTGCAATTCTTTGTAAGATATGGCTTGGGGTCCAAAATCTGATTTTGCGCGTAGGCTCTAATATTCTACGTAACACCATTGTTAACTAGTAAATTTTTTTCATCAGATTATTTTCCAAAAACTCAATAAATGTTTTGTTTTTCAAAAAATTTAAAATTTTGCAATACATTTCATTAAGTTATTATGAATGTTTTTGTTTCATTGATTTTTATTAAATACATGAATATTTAGATCTATATAAAGTACTCTAATAAACTTAATTTTGGTGAAATATATGTTTTTTTTTTATTTTTTTTTTTACTATATACTTTAACACGAAAAATATTTCAATTCCAAAATAATCAGTTTCGTGTTAAACAATTTTCACCGTATTCGGAAATATACGTATTTTTTTTTTTAAAAAGATTAAAAAACAAAAATATTAACAGAGAGAGAGAGAGAGAGAGAGAGAGAGCTAAACTAGTTTTATGAAAAATTTTATATTATTGTATATGTTTGATTTTCTTGTGCTTCATAATATTTAGTATTTTGGATAGCTAACCCTTCTAGCAAAGTAGACATTTTTTATAGAACTTATAAATAATATATTGTGCGTATCTCAGTACTTGGTACCATCCGAAACATTTTTCAAATGATTTATTACTTGCTAGCGTTTCGAAATTTGAACATACGTTAAGTAATTAATTATATATTAATAAGAAAAGCTTTCCTTAGGATTATAAAAATATATTAATGGTATTATGAAATGCAATTTTGCTGTATTTTTACCACTTGTAAAAATGATCTAACTGTATTTAACAATTGTTCATATACTTACACATGGAATTTATTGCAAAGCTTTATAAAACATTTCGCTTATTCAATTTTATGTGAACGCAGGAAAAAACATGAAAAATACTTTTTGAACTTTACGTAGAAATTTCTTCACTAAATTCCGACCTTTTTCTTTATAATTGCATAGTTAATTTCGGCTTATATTTTCATTATTATTTTATGATAGATCTATTTTTAATGCGTATTTACATTCTTATAAAAACTTTGCTTCGTTTATGTATCTGATTTTCCCCTTATGATGTGTAGGAAATTTTTTTATCTTTAATCATTTCAACTGCTTTACAGAAAATCAATTGAGGAAGAAAATATTGCTGTTCTCAGTATAACTATAGGTCTATGTCATGCGGTAGTCATTCAAGATAGCTTGAATTCTACTCTGCTTTGTTTCAATGGAACTAACTGCTTTTTCAAAAAGTTTTCTAGGAAGACCACACCTCTAAGCCCCGATACTGTTGAACCACTTTGACCACATGCCTCCAATAAATGTCAAAAGTAAATCATTCCCTTTTCCGAGAAGAAGGCAATCAGACTCTCTGTCTATGCCTTTTCATCTTTAGAATCTCTCGCACCCTAAAGCAGGGATCGGCAGCTCATCATTGCTTATTTCACAGCCAAATCTTAAACAGCGGCTTACTTTAAGGTTTGGGTGATTTAAACATCCCTAATGGAATTATTAGCCATTGTAACTCATTTGGAATTTTCCAATTATACGCATATTGTTGCAATGAACATAAAATCATTTCGCTAAAACAATGTTTTCCCCCTTTCTTTCTTTTTAAACCTAGAAACGATTTATAAAGGTCTATATTTTGTTTTAATCAATGTTAAGCTTAGGGTACATAGTGATCTCAGTAAGGAAGTTTTTAATTTGTTTTTTTAGCCCAAATCTTATCAGGTATATATATATGCTGACAATGTTTTAAATTGATCGATTGGGTCACGGAGCAACACAGGTTCTAATTTTACTAATTTCATAGTATTCAATTGTTATTTTATGCATTTTTTATACTTCGCAAATTTTTTAAACATTTCTTTATTTTATTGCTGATCAATACACTGAATCCAATAGTTAAATATTAAAAAAAACCCGAAATTTCGGAGATATTTATCGGATAAATTTTAA
>BMAO01011899.1:0-12767 GCA_019973975.1 Trichonephila clavata
CTCTCTCTCTCTCGTTTAATTTTACTATTATAAATTAATACTCATTAAATTTTTAAATGCATTTATGCATATTCACTATAGTGGAACCAAGATTCATTTTGTGTGTGTATGTGTGTGACATTTATTTCTCTTCTCTCCTTGGAGTGTCCAATGAGAATGAGGAGAACACAGACACACACACAGAGAGAGGGTGTGGTGTGTGTGTTGTGTGGTGTGTGTGTGTGTGTGAGAGAGAGAGAGAGACTTTTAAGTGGTGGTTTTTTTTTTTAAGTTTAAAAAACCCAAGACGATCAAAACAGAGTGTAATATTTGCTCATTTATTTATGAATTAAAGTGGCCTTTTTTTTTTCTTATTAAACTAAAAATTTATTTTAATAAAAATAAATTCAACTTCAAGAACAATGTGCAAGAAAAAGATCAATTGACCATGAACATCGTAATTTTCAAGAGAAATGGGAATTGAAATATTTTTGTGTCCAAAACTGCAGTAAGGTTTTTTTTTATACCCAATATAAAAAAACAACAACCTTATTTCGATTGATAAGGAATATAATTTCAAAAGGCATTATGACACAAATCATGAAACAATGACCAATACGTTACAAAACTTCGTGAAGACAAATTGTTGGAATGTAAATCAATCTTTCAAAAACAACACAATGAGTATTCGCTAAAGATTTTAAAGACAACATAGCTGCTGTAAAATTTAGTTATATATTGGCACATTTAATTACATACACAGATCGAGACAGTTTACAGAAGGGGAATTTGTTAGTGAATAAAAGTATTATGTTCACTACAAATAAAAAAAAAATTAATGTGGAAGTATTGTAGCCAGCAGAGTTGATATAAATAACTGAAAATTTGAGAAATCTGCATAATCAACAATATTAATATATCGAGTCTAATCTATTTCAATCAAGGGCCGTGGTGGACTAGCGGCTTGGATCATGAGCTCGTGGCTTACGTTATCGAGTCCGCATACCTCGTAGAGGGCACGTTAATCTGTCGAGGCTCAAAATTCTCCCTTGGCGTGGTGTGGTAGTTTGGAGAGAGGGCACAACTCAGATGTCATCCTCGGTCACCTGCTAGTAGTTATAAGTGTCCAGGCCGTCAACAATAGCCCTCATGTCTCTTCAGAGTGCGACGTTCATTAACTCTTACTCGCTATTGCATTTGATGACATCTAGATATTCGAAATACCGCTTAGCCGTCCGTTCTTATTTGCAGATGCGATGTCAATTTAAAAATAAATCGAGTGCTCTTAGAAGTAACTCATATTCATAATACAACTACTGGAGCTGATATTTTTGATGCAGTTATGGAAGTTTTGAAGAACTGTAAGTCACATTGGAAAAATTGATTTATCTTGCAACTGATGGTGCACCTATTATGATTTGTGTTGGTTCCTAGTATACTCCTGCTATTGTCGCACCTTCTACGGCTCTCATTACCCCCTTTGTCTTACTCAAAACAAGCGGACGTACAATACCGGTTGTCTGATGAGTACGGAAGTGCCTGTCATAAAATAATTCCCCTATGAAATATTGTTGATATTAATTACTTCTTGTCAGTGGCGCACACAAGGGGGGTGTCCTAGGGATCCGGACCCCCCCCCCCAAAGCTCTTGAGTTTTTTTCGATTGATGATAATCCTATAATATATATAACGTAAAATTTCATTAAGTACTTGTAATTAACAATTTATTTTATTAATTAATGCTAATTATTAATTTAATAATTTATTTTTACTGTTTTTTGTTACAAAATCAGAAGAATCAATTGGTGTTGTCTTGAGGTAAGATACGAGTTGGGGGACTTTCGACCATGGACGCCGAAAGTTTTTTTGCGCTACTGCTTCATGTTGGTCATTAATTGATTAATATAAGGTTTGTTGGTTTATTTCATTTTTCTCTTAAAAATTGAACATTATAGACGTTGATTTTAATGCTGGCATACCATCGCATTTAGGCCTGCAGTCCATTATTTAAAACCGGAATTATACTAAAGGAGTTGTGGCAAAAAAAAATAGCTTTTAAAAGAAACATACAAAATGGCATGATAATAATTTTTAATAATTTCTTTGCGTTAATTATCAGCAAGTATTGTGCTTCAAAGTTTTAAATATCGGATTTTTTTAAAATTATATTCGAGCACATAGACCTAATTATAACCAATTTGCTTCATTTCTGGAAGATTTAGAATGTGAATGCACCAATTTATCATATTATAAGGAAGTTCGAATTGCTTTTGAATCATAAACTATTAAAAGGTTCTTCAAATTTCATAAAAACAAAAAAATTACGAATGTACTGAATTAAAAGATGATACAATGGATAAAGGGACCTGGCTTTCTCAGATTATATTACAAGTCATCTAATCACTTAATCTTAAGCTTCAAGGAAAAAAATGATGTTTTAACAACGCTATTTGATAATACGAACACTTTCAAAGAAAAATTATTACTTTGGCGAAAACAAATAGAAAAAGAAAATTTGTTTCACTTTGAAAGCTGTCAATATCTATCGATAAAATCACCTAAATTAAAATTTATGGGATATGCTTAGCAAATTAAACTGTTAGAAACAGAATTTGATAAAAGATTTCTAATTTTAAAAGCTACAAATAATATTATTTTGCATTTTACTTCACTTCCCTCTATTGATATTAAAATTGTATATGAAAATTAAAAAACTGAGTTAATTGAAATCCAATGCAATTCTTTGTTGAAGCAAAAATGTATGTAATTGAAATTCCAGATTTTTATACATATACACTGGTGTTCAAAATTAAGAGAATTTTAGATTTATTCGATTATCTTTAGAACTACAGACATTTTATGAAATTTGGTTTGCACGTAGGGTTGATATAATGCAAAGAATAACTACTAAGCACTTGTAACACACACACATGATCGTGCGTGACACTCACCGGAGTCAGAAGATATGAAGCAATGGGGTTGCAGAATGTAAGAAAAAAAATAAACAAAAACTGGTTAATATAGTGTATAGTCATCTCTTACAGGTATACAGATCTCGTACCGTGATTTTATACTGGGAATAAAGGAATTTATGAGTTCCTTTGTCAATTGGTTACACTCGTTCAGCAACGCTGTTTCAGGCCTTGTATGGTCCTCAGAGTGGGTTGCTAGTCGCAATTGCCCTCTCCGGAGCGTCTCAGCCATGCTCTTTGTGAATCAGGTTCGGAGATGTGACTGGCCATCCGGCGATATCCTCACTTTCCAGAAATTCGTCGACCAAATGAGCTCTATGCAGCCTCGCGTTGTCATCCATTAAAATAAAATCAGAGCCAACTGCACCGATAAAAAGGTGAACATAGGGCTCCAAGACCTCATCACTATATCTCACAGCAGTCACAGTGCTCTATTCAGAGACAAGGAGATGAATACAACCATCCAACATGATAGCTGTCCAGACATCTGCCATAATGATCGATTTCTCGGACATTTGAGGGCAGGTAGCAGGCTCCTGGTTCTCTTCATATGAAGGTACGGCGAGAATTACTGATTAGGCTGAACAGGGACTCATCAATGAAGAGAAAATTCGCCCATAGATCCCTGCTTCAATCTCTATGAATATTAATTGCATGTAAAAGGTTCACCAATATCCGATACTTCAGAAAGATTATAGAAAAATTAAAGAGAAATAATAATAATTTAATAATAAATTTATTTTGTCAGTATTAAAAACTTTCAAATACATACATGAACCTATAATTACTTTAACCGCCAGTATCACACACATGTTTCAGATTTTTTTTTTTTTAAAGAGTACATCATAGAAGATTTTAAAAGATTTATTAAAGACTGTTAAACACTTACAAGCAAAAATTATATAATTTTGTTTACACCATCGACGTATATTTGTTTCCTCCCCGTCAAATTTTCAGTGGCTACTGCTTGTTTCTGTTTTTTTACTATTATCAATATCTTTGATGGTTAGGCGATTAAAAAAAAGCGTATACAAAAAAAAAAAAAAAAATGCTTAAATGTTTAGGATATACCGAATACACTGGAGATAAACTGTGGAATGGGATGTCATCAATGCGAGTGGACAGAATAGACAGTTACATTTTTCTTTTTAAAACGGGTGGAAACTCAATATCCCACATCCGACAAATGTTTTGCCTTCGATTCTAAGCCTCACCCAATTTTCAGTGGTTGAAACACTGAAAAAATAGTACGGCTTATATTCGAGAAAATGTGTGTGGTATACATATACACATATATATACATGTATAACAAATTTTGAAAAATGGTTTGGTAGCAAACGTTTATGTAATGGCTAAAACAATATCCTCCTTGATGGTTAATAGCTTTTTCGTCAATATAAAATAGCAAAAACTATACAATTATTCATGAACAATGATCACAGTGTACACCTTGAGGAAGGATATATCAAGATATATTTCATAGTTATAATAGTTTTTTGGGTAAAGAGTCAATTTTAGGACCGATAAAAGCAAGGTATATTCCAATTACATAATTTTTCAAAATTGACTTTCGCAGAGAGAATAATTTCACTTCCATTCGGAAGCATAAGGTAATTAAAGCAAAAAATATTAAAATTGCTTTATCTTTCTAATATGACAAAACTGTCTTAACCCAAGTTTATATTAGATTGATGCAGACATTTAGAGACTTTTATTAAAATATAGGCAGATAGACCAACATAACATTAAAAATATAAAGATTTATCTGAGTAAATTCTTCAGATATCGTGTAATCAAAATAAGCGTATTTGCTTAGAAAATTTTGAAAATAATTATTTTTTGACTATACATATAAAAATGCAATCAATAAGCATGGTAACTTAGATTTAAAGAATAATAAAAAATATTTAACTAAAAATTACCATATTTATAAGGCACCTTATCTGGAATTTTAAAATTTGCTTCTATAAACTTTATCTTTCACAATTAAAGACCCTCAGTTTATGTGTATGTTGGTAAATAGTGTGGTTGATAAAGCAAACCCTTAATTACTTCTAAAATATTCGTGACTAATCATGATTTTAAAAATGCTTTTGTAATATTTGCTATCATAAAGAGTATAAAATATATATCCACCCAACTACATACAAATCAGAGATTTCTTTTCTTTTTCTAATAATTGAAAAAGAAATTATTTATTCTCCTTCTATAAAAGTGTTTGTATAATTATAAAGCTAGAATACAGTTTAACATTTTATAAATAGCTTTATTTTTTCTGTATTTAGTTTAATAAAAAAGCAATTTCATTACTAGGAATTT
The DNA here is from genome assembly GCA_019973975.1 of Trichonephila clavata. Lineage (NCBI taxonomy): Eukaryota > Metazoa > Arthropoda > Arachnida > Araneae > Nephilidae > Trichonephila > Trichonephila clavata. Next base: position 5,271 of record BMAO01011899.1, read on the forward strand.
GGGTTGGAAAAAGTCACGAAATAGTAATTTCTGCTTCCGGATTATAAATGTAACCATTATTACCAATCAGCAGAAAGTAACTATCATTGCCTGTAAAATTTAACACAAATTGAGAATAATGCAGAAATATTATATATATATATATATATATACAAATAATGCTCAATTCTTTATTCAGATAATTCATTTTGTTTCACCTAGTATTTGATATCATTCAAGATTATGCAATAAGCATTTCCAAAATAAGGTTTAATAAATAAATATAATTTGAAAAAAATTATCTTTATTTTTTATATAAATATCAATGGTTCTGTGAGTTTTCATACCCTATCAAAGTTATTTGTCTTCGAACCAACTAATAACTAAATCTAATTCTTAGTAAAACTAAAAACGAACAACTTGTAGCAGCTATTCGTAAAATATTAGCTCATTTAATATTTCGCCATTTACTAAACAGTGCGATTAAAAAAATAATTGCTATTCATTGCTGATATTAAAATTGGATTACTTAGTATTTATTATAGTATCTCATCATCATTGTAAGGAAATCATGTAAGATTTATTTATTGCTTAGAGAAAGAGAATGAAGTTATCAAACTGATTCCGATTTTCATCCAAAAATCTAACATTTCATAATTGAAGCATGCTGTTAAAAGTACTAAAGTTGATTAATACGTTACGGCTGTTTGCTGAAAGAACAATTAAATATAAACGAATTTTTTAACAAAAAATAGTATGAATAAGATAAGGAAAGAAAAGAGCAAATTTAAAATACTGATTATTTTGAAAACATGTGAATATTCAAATATGCAGTCATAGTAATTAATACTGTTATGTGGATCGTGGGTAGCCTAGTGGTTAGAGCATCGGACTCCCGACCTGAGGGCCTGGGTTCGATGCCCGATGCCCCTAAAATACCACCGAGTATAGACGGAGTACGTGCTCGTTAAATCAGTGGGTCCGAAAGTCTTGTGGGCGGTCGCAGCAGAAACCACGAGTGCAGGGGGCTGGAGAATATTTCCCTCCCCTTCAGTTCCGTGCCAAAATTGTGGAGGTGGTGTCGCCATCTGTCGTTAAGAAGTCCAACATGTCTCACAGGCAATGACAACTTTCATTCCTTCCCTGCGGGAAGGACACGACAACAATACTGATATGTCTTTCAAAATAACTAAGGGCATTCCAAACAAGCAGGTTTTTTGTTAGGTACTATTTGTTAACTAGCCGGCTGGGTGGCATGGTTGGTTTGTCACTAGCCTTCTGCACCTAAGGTTGGATTCGACCCCGACCTAAGTAGGTGGATTTTCATGATGCAGAAAATCGAGAGAGGCCATGTCGTATGCTTATACGACATGTAAAAAATCCCTAGAGTATCTGTTTGGCTTGGGTTCTCTCAGCAAAATTAAATCCTAGTAAAGGTTCGCATCGTCAGAGCTTACGTGCCTTCCTCTAGGGAGGAAACTGAGCATCAAAATTATCTGCGGTGATTGATATCCGCCCATAGGGTGCCGCACTAAAAAGACATACCAGCTTCGGGGAATGCACAAGATCTGCAATGGTTAAACACCAATCCGCATCCAATTAGAAATAAAAAAACTAGTTGTTAACTATATTTATTTAACTTTTTTTAGGATTTGATTATAAACACGACCAACCTTATTTACTATCATGCTAATCTAGCTGTAAAATGTAGCCGTGGAATGATTTAAAAAATAATCTTGTTTCGTAAAAGTTATTCATCATAGTAACAAATAAAAACAAGTCTTTGTTCCAGTTAAAGTCTAATTAATAAATGTGGCAATGATAGCGCAAAAAGATCTATTTTTCTTTGAATTAAAACACTGTGCAGTATAATTGATACAAGACAAAAAAAATTCTGGTTCATCATCATTTAATTTAGTAAAAATATAACATTTACTATTTCTAGATTTTTTTTCAAACTAACCATCAATATCCGCTCCTTGCTTGTGGGATGATACTCACATTTGGGGACTTGCCGTGTCTGCAAAAGCTTATTTGCTAATATGCAGTCCATTAGAGAAAACAAATATTTTTTATAACTGTGAAAAGCACAAGAAAAGAAGAAAGAGAATATATATATAAATCTTTTAAAAATGTATTGCTTGTAGCTTATAATTCTTGTCTATTGCATTTATTTATATTACAGAAAAGCTGAAATTGTGTCATTTTTACTTTTCCAGCAGTCCCAATATCTATAAAGGTACTCCCGGGATAAGTAATCATGATAAATGTATTCACTTACACACGATGTCTATCATTTTGAAGGACATAAATAATCAAATTTAATGCTCATAAAAATTTCTAAAGTCATTTCAAATGCAGATTATATATCATAGAACAATTTCGTACGATATATATAATAGAAATATATATATATATATATATAAAACGCTGGAATATAGATGGTAATATATAAGTGTAATTATTACACCCAATCACGATTGACGACTGCCTTATGTATGCAAATGAAGCTGTAGTTGAGAATACCAGCATCGTCAAAAATTTAGAGATGCACATAAATGCTTACATACAATGCTATGTATTTTTGTTTCTAAGGCTGAAAGAAGTCGAAGGACACAGCTTAGTGCCGGACGCATTAAAGCAAAGCACTCAGTTAAAAATGTCGCACTGGCATTGATCATTCGGAAATTTCTTGATTATGGAAACAATTAGCAAATCAACATTGTGTGGAAATTTGTGCTTGATCGTCCAAGAGTTACAATTTCTATGATGATCGGTATACTAATGTAATAACCATTTGCCCCATTAAACCAAACAGCCACTTATTCACTATTAAAATGGCCAAGGAAAATCGACAAATGGTATCTACAGCTCGGTTGGCGTATCTTTTCACAAAAAAATATCTGCTGCAATGCGCATTGAAAGCTCCACGTGAAGAAAATATATGCGCAAATACCATGCGTTACTTTTCTACTATCCTTCCAATCTGAAGAGTCAAGATTAAAGAGGTATCGTGAACACATGGAAATTGCATTATCTTAGATTGTTTCAATGTCCTGTACATAGACAAGTCCTGATTTACCGCCAAATTAGAAAATAAGCACATTTGCGTTTGAGAAAACAAGACCCACGCAATTATCAGTCCAAAACCATCAACAAATGCTACACGTTCAGAGGTGGCACTGCTATTGTTTGGTTGAAAGTTCAAGAAGATATTACATCGAGATACACATCTCAAAGGTGGTTATGCGGCGTCCTCACTATACAAGTGCTAATTATTTTTTGATGTCATAAATAGGGAACTAATAGTACCAGTAGCGCACACAAAAATTTTTCAAGGGAGAGTCCATGGTCGAAAGTCCCCCAAAACTCGTATCATACCTCAAGACGACACCAATTAATTCTTCAGATTTTGTTAACAAAAATTAGTAAAAAATAAAGTGCTGAATTAATGATTAGCATTAATTTATAAAATAAATTGTTAATTACATGTACTTAATAAATTTTTACGTTATATACATATATAGGACTATCATCAATCGAAAAAAACTCAAGGGCTTTGGAAGGGGGGAAGGGGGTTCGGATCCCTAGGACACCCCCTAGTGTGTGCCACTGAATAGTACTACTCTTTACTTTTTCCATGCATAAAAAGAATTTTTTTTATGCGCAATAGGCAAATTGATACAACTTTCAGTGTGCAATGGTAAATTGCATTCTGATATCGAAGAAAAATGAAGAAATTTCTGGCAAGTGGGGGTTTTGTGAGAGAGATTAGATTCCTTCCAATTGTTATCAACACTGTTTCTTACTGCCTATCCTTGTAAATGACAAACGCTCTTTTAGAAAACGTGTACTAGGTATTATTTGTACTTGATTCCTAAGCCAAAAAATTTCAATTACTTCCAAAATTTTTAACAAAATCAAAATAAATAGGAGGAAAGAAACAAACGTTTTAAATATGGAAGGAAGCTTTTAAAAGTAGACACTTGACTATATCTTGTTAAAACAAATATTAATTTAATTTGCTTAGAAATTTTGTATTAATTTTCAATTTGATTGCTGCAGTTTAAAAAATTGTTATAAGCAGCAGCAAAGTTTCGTGCGTATTAAGAAATGTACCTTTTTTTTTGCTCAAATTTTTTTTGTGTGTGGTTGTAAATCTTGTAACAAAAAATTAAAATGGTATGCCGATGGTGAGTTTAATAAAACAATGTAAGGAAATCAGAGCCATTTTAATTTATCCTAATTAAAAAGGAATATTTTTCAAAAGTTAGTTTGTTTAATTTGACAATGCCAAACAAAATTCATAACTTGTGTTCTGTATGAGTTTAAATAGTGTAACTCTTGTTCAAAACTGTGTTTTCTGGATTTTTTGGTCATTGACTCTTATTTTTGTCGTGAAAATTATGCTTTGTACGATAATTCTTTTTAGAGACGAAAACTGATTTTATACGATTTTAGATAAATCTATGAATTAAAAATTAAATATATCTCGCACTCATTTTGAAACTAATGATGAATTCCATCAGACAGAAAAAGATAACATTATCTGAAATCGGATACATAAAACAGATTTCTGTGATTATGAGGGTGGAGGAAAAAATATATTACGATCTCGAGATATGTGTATATAACAAATAAGAAAGGGACCTTTCTCCGTGTTACATTGTAAATGACAACTGAGAGTTTCTTACTAAGCCATGCTACTATTTGTCAGATTGAAATTACTGGACTTTATGGTCAAGCTTTGTATTTCACGAAAAAAACAGAAAGCTCATAACTTGAGTAGTTTAAGAAATATTAAATGCGGAAATTAATAGTGGAAGAATATCTGAGGAACACTTTTAAAAGTAAATTTAAAAATGACCACTAGAATTTAAAATAATACTTCGACTAAATGGAACTGCAATTGCTAAAAATAGTGAAATATCAAATTTTTGAATGCTTGATAAACAAAGAAAACAATTTTAGATCAGTCCTTTTTTTCTTTATAGAGTTGGCGAAAGAAAATAAAAAATGCTTCTTTCCCCCCGGAACTAATCAATAGTTTCTCCCTCCATCAATATTCTTTACTTTTATAATCACTGTTTAATTATAAAATTAAATATTGTGTAATATTTTTGAAGGTTTTCCTTAGATTATTTATTGAATGATTATAAGATTATATTTTTTTTATAGAGAGATTGACTATCCGAAAAAAGAATTTTCTCTTTCAATAGACTAACCACCTTCCCGTTTATTTTCATGTCAAAGAAGGAACATGCTTCCGAGCATATAAATTAAAAATGTTTAACATAATGTCAACATAACTTTAAGTTAGGGATTTTCACTGAATCAGTTATATATTTATTAGTAGCAAAAACATGTAACAATTGCAATTGGCACTACACAACTGGGGTTATAATTTCCAATTTTCGCAGTTAAATAATGTTTTATAGTTCTTTATGTGAGTGGTTTTCAAACAAAAAGTTCGAGCTTTTTCGAATCTTGCAGTCTACTTCTGATCTTTGAGCTTTTCATCTCTTATTTCCTAACTGCAGTTTCATTGCAACTTGATGTTGCATCATTTATATCTTTTATAAAACGAAAACTATTGGCTATGCCATCTGCAGGTTAAAAAAGAATTTGAATGGTTCGAGCAATCGGATTGTATACTGTACAATGTAAATAATTAAGTAATAAAAGAAAATGTATCCATAAAAAATTTCACGATGTTACACCATTTTTACCGCTAGGGTTTTAGCTATAAGCATCTTTCATTTCAGTTGGAGTGCTTAGATAAAGTTAATCGTATCCAGTAAGCATTTTAAAAGCATTAAATCAATTAAAATTTAAAAAGTTTGTTTCTTTCGATGTATATAGGAAGTATTTTCCAAATAAAATATTCTAGATAAATAATATTGTTTGATAAAATAAATTTTGCTATCTTAATTCAATTAATAATTCATCGTTGTCGAAATACCTGGGACTCTTTCTTATCTTACACTTTTACGAGCTTTTGTGTCGTATTTTCCTTTTCTTAAAAAAAAAATTTGCCCTAGTTTTACAATATACTATTTCCTTTCATTTTTACTATGCTACATAATTCTTTTGACATACAAAGCATCGCAGTTCCAATAATGAAAAACCCCATTAGAGTAAGCTATGCATGCTGATATCTTCAGCTGACCTCAGTCGCAATCTTCTTTGCGTCGCTTGTTAAAAAGCATCAGTTAACGGATTGCCCATCAGCATTGCGGCGAAAGGTTAAAATCCTAGTGACGTCATTTGAGGACGACCCCTGCGAGATTCTTTCTCGACCCAACTACTGGTAGAAGTAAAAGGAAAGGTGGGACACACACAAGGGAGGTTGTGCAAAAAGGTACCGATGGAACCTGTGTGATCACCTGTGCATGTGTGAGGCCCTTGGGGGGAGAAATTTTGCAGAGGACACACAAAAACAGGTTCGGGAGATTCGGCCATGAATATGGAAAAGAAGAAGCGCTCAAAGAGCCGTCTTTTAGCTCATGGGACAGGGTTGCTACGCAATTTTACTTCAACCTCCCCTCCCACTTCACTACTGGAGAACGCCAAAACGTATTTCATTTCTTTGTAAACCGTAAAAAAAACAGAGAACCCAAAGATATTATTTAAATGAAAGAACAAAAAGTCAACTTTGTCATTTTTCAAATGTGTAGTAACATAAACAGTTGCATAGCCAAAGGAGAGGAGAGAGAGAGAGAGAGAGTCCAAAAGGCTCTCATAGACAACTTCAAGATTCATAAAAATATTTGTAAGGAGTAAAAGAGATAAATTTTAACACATATCAAACGCATTTGAAACCGTCTCTTAAAAGTTCAAAGCCTCTTCCTTTTATGACTTTATAACATTTAACTTTTTAACAAATGTATACGAACTATAAAATACGAACACAAAAATATTTATGAGGATATTGGAATCTAAATGCTGTATTAAAAGTATTTGAATACTTATTACTATTACGGATTTACTGCTTATGTTAATTTTAGTTAATCTGTAATCAAATATAGTTTGCCTTCTTATAAATGTTTGTTACTAATTTTTAGTACCGAAAGTTTGTATCCTACATGTAAGTTATATTTAATTTTTTAAACTTTTACAATATCAAATATATATATAGTATTTAAGTCAGCTCGGTTTGCTTTATATTTTCTGGAAAAATATGCATAGTAAAAGTTTGCTAAGAGCATGGGGGAGAATATAATGCATACACTCAGACAAGCAGGATGAAACACAATTAAAATATCGATAAGAAATTGATCATATTTTCTCTACATAGTTTCATTCATCATCAAACAATGTAGGAAAATAACCATAGCTGAGTTAGCTATATATATATGTGTATGTGGATGTTTTCTGTAGTAAATAGAGTCCGCATTCTCAACGAAATAGTTATTTATCAAATCAAGCTTTAAAAAATAACTACATATTGCACATAAGTTTTTATATAGATATCGTTCACAATGAAAAAGCTTAATGCGCAATATAAAATTGATATAA
>BMAO01011900.1:0-25485 GCA_019973975.1 Trichonephila clavata
CCATATACTGAGTAAAAATAATAAAAAGTATGAAGTAAAAACCAGCATTATAAATTAAAATGTTAGAAATACTGTCCTCATTTCGCAGCAGCTCCAAGTAACTGCATTAGTATTAATGTTTTATAAAATGATTACTTAATACTGAAATTAAAAACTCTTAGTGTTGATCTTAAATATAAGTAGATTAAATCAGATGAGAAGGGGAAAAAATGTAAGTTGAAATTTGAACAGTGCTTCTTAGAATTCGTAACTAATCCAAAATCAGTTTTTGCCCTCTTCCAAGGTATTCGCCCATACCTTATAGAATTTAGTGACGTTAACAGCTGTGTCGTAGGACCTGGGTTCGAATCCTGGAAAAAACATGGGTGTTTGTAAATGTACAAAACCTTCGACCCGTGAGGGGTACTGTAAATATTCGTCGAGTCCAGAATACTATTGTGAGGTTGCTGGAAGGGAAAGAGAGATAGAAGGACTTTGATCGAGCCAAATCATACAGCCACCTGCACGAAGCAATGACTAACGACAGACGAACTACCAGTTCTTTGCTACGATGAATTTCTTGAACTTTTACTGATGTTAATGGCATTTGGGCAGAATAAGTAACAACACTCAATACGATATACAACCTCTGACAATCAAGTTCGGTGGATAGTTCTGTTATATTAACGTAGATGAAATATTGACGAAAGTTACCTAACTGTTCTTCTAAATAGTCACCTCCCATAACTATGCACCGCTGAAATCTGCTATGCATGTTCCGGAAATTTTGCAAGATGTCTTCTTTTGGGATGTAGTTCAATAGCCCCCTCATGTTTCGTTGGATGTTAGGTATATCGTCAACATCAATAAAACGTTTTTTCTCATCGCTAAAATTCTGGGTAGCGATTTGTCGCACGGATTCACGGTTAATCTGCAGTTAATCAGATATTATACGCACGGTTAACTGACGATCTTAAGTGAATAATTTCCGCAATTTCTTAATATTTTCGTCACAGACGGAGATCGCCAGTCTTCCGCTACGGTGGTTGTAAGAAAAACTTCCCCTACTTTTTGAAAACGGGTGAACCACTGCTTGATCTTCTTAAACACGTACCAGTAATCGCATGAGTTTCTTCTGGTGTTTTTCCAAGCTAAAATAAAACTTTTAAATTGATCTTTTGTTTGTTCATTTTCCTGTTCTCAGTTAAGAACCAACATACTAAACAAGCACTTTGTAAACGCCTTACTCGGAACACAAAGAGTCTCAACTGAACAATGGTGGTATCAGAATGGTCAACACCTGCCTCTATACATGTGCAGTGTTTGTTTCTCCAGTGTTACCATATCAGCCGTTACGACTTCATTCACCGAACTTTACTGTTGGAAGTTGTATATTCATATTATCACGTAGAAATCTGAACAATAATTTGTTATTGCGGCGATATTTTTGTGATTATTTTTGAGATAGTTTTGAGTGATAGCGGTTCACTACTAGGTCATGTTGATGAAAAAATCATTTAAGATACCGAAATTGTGATAAATAAGATCGTTTTCTCTATCTGTCATCTATTATTTTTTTACCTGTAAGAAAGAAAACTGCGTGATAGTTTGTAATTAAAACTTCATGGCTCTAGATTTTGCTTATTATTCTAGCAATTCTTTTTGTACCAGAAAAAGTTGTATTTATCTTCTAAATAATGCATCTATTCCTATTTCAGTATGACCTCAATTCTTTTCAAATATCTTCACCTGCACCCATATCAGGAAAACTTGTTGGAGGAAAATGTTGGTAGTTTTTGTTAACTCCAGGCTTAATGGTAGTTTTCACCTTGTCGTCAGAATGGAAGTTGTGTCCCACTAAGTACTTATGAATCCTTAAGAGCTGACGGAAATGAATTTGGGTCAACTCTCAATTATTAGAACGATACCTCACTGTCTTAACCTCATCGAAATATTTCCTTCCCTTCGATTCTCACACGCAACAGTTACTAGGGAACAAATAATTATTTTATAGATGAAATATGTATAGCTTTCAGGTAAAGTAAGAATTTTTAAATCGGTAATACATAAAATACCAATAGGCTTCCTATTTCAGTCAAGCCTCGTAGATGAGTAAGTCAGTTAATTAACCTGTTTACACGATATTTATTTTTAGACTCTTCACAATGGAAACTTTTGAACGACGTTGTGAAATTTATTAACCATTCTTTCCTGCTTTTACTTATGTATTTCATTTTCAAGATCTTGAGGGATGCCTTCATGGAGAATCAAACAGTTAGAAACTTCAAAGAAGTCTGTGCATCCAAAGTGACCTCTACTGTGAATTTAGACGCCCTTTCGCGAGATCTCTGCCCCCATCTGCAATGGTTCGTTTGCTTTTCTTCGGTGAGCTGCGGACGCGGCAATGCGGGGCAAGCTAACTATGGCTATGCCAATTCGGTCATGGAGAGGATATGTGAGAATAGGGCTCATGAAGGTTTGCCAGGTAAATTAATATAATTTAAATATGTGTATTGTTTTTTCAAGAAAGATTTCAGCTATCACGAAAACGCCTTCGTAGAATATATTTTTAGTCTTAATACAGATTTAAACAAGTAAATGGAATTTATTCGCATTTTTACTAATTTTGTAAATAATTTTATCTAAATTACGGTAAATAGGTCTAAGCATTTTTGGTAAATGGGTCTAAATATTTTTGAAAGTACAAAGCATTGTGTGCAAAAATCACTTAAAAAGAGGGTATCTATCACTTAATCAAATACCATGTTTTACTAAAAAAATTTTATTGAAAAACAGCCACATTGGCGCGTTATTGCCAAGTTAACAATATTTTGATGATTGATTGCTATCCTGAATAAATTTATAGCAATTTGAAGCTATTAGACTACGAACAAGTTCATGACTTTTCTTGGCTGTCTTACGTACACAATGACTTTTCTGGAATTGTTTAAAAGATTTGCTCTGTATGCATGAAGAATACATAAGGCGAGCAATAAATTTAAAGCAAGTTCATTTTAGTTTAACATCTGAACGATAAACAATCAAATAACTTGAGTCAAAGACGAGAAAGCTTGGAACGATATCAATTAACCGTAATCTCACAGTCAGTTAAAATTGCACCATAAAAGTTAGCTTTGACTGAAAAAAAAGTTCGAAGAAAAATTAAGTGTATATGACTCTAAGAAAATGTGACTTCAAATAATTGAAAAGATCATTTTTTAATCGACTCTCTGATACTGAAATGTTTTCTTCGATGCTATTAAACAGGTTGCTTAAAAGAAAATAAACTTGAAATTATTCCATAAATGTTTACTGAAACTAAATTTTAGATGGTAACAACATTTCTCTTTTGATACAGGTCTTGCCATTCAGTGGGGTCCTATTGGTGATGTGGGAGTCCTGCAGGATACCGTGGGATCTGACGTCATGATTAGCGGAATGATTTCCCAAAGCATCCGTTCATGTCTCAGTGTACTGGAGAAGTTTCTTCAAAAGAAACACCCTGTGGTTTGAGCTGTATACCGTATCTACCGGAAGAAATTAGTTCACCTAAGGCATCAAAACGTAGCATTTTATCTGCAGTGGGTAAAATTTTTGGTAAGTTCATAACAATGCAAAAAAAAGTATAATGTAAAATTTGCTTTACAAATCTTTATAAATTCCTTGAGAAACAGCTAAGCAACTTTAAAGATTTCTTTTAAATATGTCCACTCTCTCCAGTAAGTGATCCTTCTTTAAAAAGTAAGATATCATCTGTTTCACCGTGCCAAAACATTTTTCTGTGCATTTCAGCTTGAAATTTTTGTTTTCATCATTAACAGATCTTTAGAAATACCTTTAATCAGTAATGTTTTAGATACAACTTTTACCAAATCCGCGTTTGTTTATTTCATTTTCCGTATAATTAAACCTAGAATATCAACAAATACTTCAGTGCATCCATTTCCTCTTACTGCTTGCGCAAGGTTTACTATGTTACTAGTATTTAAGCTGAATTGGCTCAACATTTTCCTGACTGGCCATGTTTGGTAATAAAGCTTCCGGGTAGCATTCAGAGTGAACTGGGGCATTTCTTTTAAGGAGCCAACTGGAGACTAAGGGAAGCCACCCATATTGAAAGAAAGTTTTTCGTAATACGTTGGAGTGAGAAGTGCTGTAGGAGGCCTACCTATACTAAGCTTTACTTACTGTCCTTTCTTCTTATAGGTATTTGAAGTGTAATCACCCATGCAGTAAGCTATGTCCTATAAAAATCTTTATCCATTTTTGATGTTTTCTTGGCGAATTAAGTTCGTGTCGTGTATTAGATAGGTGTACTGTTGCAGTTTTAACCAGTTCAGGACATGGTGCTTTTTCTCGATTAGCCTAACTTCCTTTAAAAATTCATCGAAACTCATTAACTTAGTAAAATACACCGAAATTTATGGTTTATAATCATTACAAATTTCGTAAGTTCCAAATTAAGATCACACATAATCATGAGCCTCAAAACGAGAAAAAAGCCATCTCACATATTATACCGTGCTCTCCGAAGTGATCATATATATGTGATCATGGTCCTGTAAACGGGTTAACTACAGTTTATTGTAAGCGAAATCAAGAGTTCAATAAAGGAAATATGAAATAGGTGCCTTTTTCTTCATCGCTATGAACGAGAATTAACCGGAGATTTTACAGCAAGTCATTCATGTTTGTTCTTAAAAGAAATCTCACCAGTTGTTGGCAATATTCAGTTTATGTGCCACACATTGCCTTCAAAGAGGACAAGAGGGTACAGATAATTTCTGTTCCCTCTTGCTCCCCTTCCCTCCGAAATCCCGTTGAAAGTCGTTTTCCAAAATAATCGTTCTTAGCGAATTTCAATTCAACAAAAGAAAAATACAAACCAAATTTCATTATTATAGTTCAAAAAAGGAGTTTTTTGATTCAGTACGCTCCAGTAACCCCCTGCTCCCCCAGGAGTGGATTTCCGTAAAATACTTTCTTAGTGGATCCCTATTAAACAAAAGAATTATGCTTAACAAATTTCAAGTATAAGGGTCTAACAATTCATAAACAGGAATTTTTTCTATAACTCCACTTGACCCCTCGCAACCATCCTTGGGGGGGGGGGTTCGTTTTAATCTTTGTTAGAGGAACTCTATTCCATCCAAGGAACAAGCCTAGCAATTTTCAAGCATGTAGTTCTAATAGTTTAAAAATGGAAATATTTATTGATTACGCCCCTCAATCTCTTGATATTCACGGAACCCATTTTGTAGCTGATCTCTACTCTACGAAAGGAATCTGCTTACCAAATTTTAAGACTGTACATCTAATAGTTTAAAAATGTTGATAATTACCTATAACGCCCCTTGAGACCCCGCAACGCCATTTGGGGTCTATTTTCATAAAACCAATTTTGTAGGGGAATTGTACTCTCTCTATGAAAGGAATCTGCTTACCAAATTTGAAGACTGTGCGTCTAATAAATTAAAAATGGAAAAAATTATCTATAATGCCCCTTGAGCCCTCCGCAACGCCGTGTGGGGGGTCGATTTTCACAAAACATCACAAAATGTTTATCAAATTTCAAGACTGTACGTCCAGTAGTTTAAAAATCGAAGTAATTATCTATTAAGCCCCTTAAGCCCCGCAACGTCACTTGGGGGTCAATTTTCACGAAACCTATTTTGTAGCGTATCTCTACCCTATGAGAGGAATCTACTTACCAAATTTCAAGATTATACGTCGAGTAGCTTAAAAATGGAAACAATTATTTATACCACCCCTTAAACCCTAGTAACGCCCCTTGCGGTTCGAATTTCGCAAAATGAAAATGGAATGGAATTTCGCTCTACTCCATGAAAGGAAAATGTCTACCAAATTTCAAGTCTGTTGGTTGAATAGTTCCGGAGATATCGTGATTAGTCCGTCAGTCAGTGAGCGAGTGAGTTGCTTTTCTCCTTTATTTATATAGATTGCCAAGTGTATACATTTCAGTCTATGAACTCGTTTTGATTGTTTTCTTACATTGCAATAAAATAAAATTGGCAGTGGTTATAATTTTTGCTACTCTGTTTCTATTAGACATCTCTGACATATCTTCCATGAATAAGGAATTATCTCTCTTAGAATTGGGTATGGATTCTCTGATAGAAGTAGAACTAAAACTTCTTCTGGATCGTGAATGTGACTTAGTACTAGGCTCATCCGAACTGCGGAAGCTTACGATAAAAGATCTCGGAATATTAGAAGGACCTATATGTATAGAAGATGGTTCTGAAACACCTGACTCCAAAGTAGCAGTAACTTACGATATTGAGGAAGCTCATCTTGGTTCCAATGCTCAGGATAATTCATGGCTTATACCTAAGGAAACAATAGTACACTTGAATTCTGTAAAAAGTGGAATACCGCTCTTTGTAGTTCATCCCATTGAAGGCACGGTAGGTATGCTTTACTCTTTGGCGCAACTGATCACTGTCCCTGTTTTTGGAATACAGTATACTTCCGAAGCTCCAAAAGATTCCTTTGAAAAAGTTGCTGTTTGGTATTGGGCGGTGAGTATTATTTTTTCGATATATTCTAACACGTGAAAATATTTTTTAAAAGGGATTAAATAGGTTGTGTTAAGAATAGCGGGAAAAAAAAACCTTTTAAACGTAGTAAAGTCCTAACATAAGCCTTTCTTCGTCATCGATAAAAAAAAATGGCATTAAGTTTTTCTCATTTCTAACCGTGCTTATATCTATTATCTTTAGATTCAGGCAAAATCACTTGCAATTTCATTTATATATAGCCTAATCCTAATCAATATATATAAAGGAGAAAAGCGACTCACTGACTGACTGACTGACTGACTGACTAATCACGAAATCTCTGGAACTATTCAACCTACAGACTTGAAATTTGGTAGACATATTCCTTTGATAGAGTAGACATCAGCTAAGAAAAGATTTTCCGAAATTCGAAACGCAAGGGCGTTACGGGGGGTTAAGGGCTTTAATAATAATTGTTTCCATGTTTAAACTACTTGATGTACAATCTTGAAATTGGGTAAGCGGCTTCCTTTCAGAGAGTAGATATCCGCTACAAAATGAGTTTGCTGAAAATCGACCACCAAGTGGCGTTGCAGGGGCTTAGGGGGCGTTATAGATAATTATTTCCATTTTTAAACTATTTGACGCACTGTCTTTAAATTTGATACATAGATTCCTTTCGCAGAATAATGATCAGTTACAAAACGGGTTTTGTGAAAACAGACTTCTAAGTGGCGTTGCGGGGGATTAAGGGGCGTAATAGATAAATATATCCGTTTTTAAACTACTTCACCTACCTGCTTGAAAATTGGTAGGTAAGTTTCTTTCCTGGAGTAAATATCCGCTACAAAATGGGCTTTGAGAAAATTGACCCCCAAGGCGTGTTGCGGGGGCGGGGGGTTTAAGGGGCGTTATAAATTCCTATTTTTAAGTTATTAGACGTACAGTCTTGAAACTTAGTAAGCAGATTCCTCTCATAGGGTAGAGATACGCTAAAAATGGGTTTCGTGAAAATTGCCCCCAAGTGGCGTTGAGGGGACTTAAGGGGCGTTAAAGATAATTACTTCCATTTTTAAACTATTAGACGCACAGTCTTTATATTTGATAAAGAGATTTCTTTTATAGAGTAGAGATCAGCTATAAGAAGGTTTTGTGAAAACAGACCTCTAAGTGGCGTTGCAGGGGAATAAGTGGCGTAAGAGATAAATATTTTCGTTTTTAAACTATTTGACCTACCTGCTTGAAAATTGGTAGGAATGTTTCTTTCATGGAGTAAATATCCGCTACAAAACGGGTTTGGAGAAAATTGACCCCCAAGGGGTGTTGTGGGGGGTTAAGGGCAGATATAAATAATTATTTATTTTTTTAAACTATTAGACTCACAGTCTTGAAATTTGGTTAGCAGATTCCTCTCATAGGATAGAAATACACTGCAAAATGTGTTTTGTGAAAATCGACCCTTAGGTGGTGTTGCGGGGGTTCAAGGGGCGTTATTGATAATTTTTTTGCATTTTTAATTAATTGGACGCTCAGTCTTCAAATTTTGCTAAGCAGATTCCTTTCATAGAGTGAAATTCCCCTACAAAATGGGTTTTGTGAAAACAGACCCAGAAGTGGCGTTGCGGGGGCTCAAGTGGCGTTATAGACAATTACCCCCATTTTTAAAGTGTTAGACGTACAGTCTTGAAATTTGATATGCAGATTCCTTTCGTAAAGTAGAGAACCGCTACAAAATGGGTTTTGCGAATATCAACTACCAAGTTTAATTTCGGGAGTTTAAGAGGCGTAATCGATAATTATTTCCATTTTTAAACTATTTGATCATCCTGCTTGAAAATTGGTAGGCATGTTCCTTTCATGAAATAGAGTTCCTCTAAGAAAGAGTAAAATGAAAATTGACCCCTAAAGATGTTTGCGAGGGGTCAAGAGGAGTTACAGAAAAAAATTCCTGTTTTTAATTGTTAGACCCATATACTTGAAATTTGTTAAGCATGTTTCTTTTGTTGAATAGGGATCCACTAAGAATAAATTTTAAGCAAATCAAGTTCTGGGGGGTTGCAGGGGGTTACTGGGACTTATTAACAAAAAAAATTACTTTTTTCGAGCTACAAGGACTATAATAATGAAAATTGGTTTGCATTTTTCTTTTGTTGAATTGAAATCCGCTAAGAGTGGTAATTTTGGTAAACGGCTCTCAACGGGATTACGGGGATATTTATAGTAAAACTTTTGCTTTTTTCTGTTAGATTTAGACTTGAAATTTGGCTTGCATGTTCGATTTACGGAGTAGAGATCCACCGAAAATTGGTTTTGCGGGAATCCACTTGGTTTTTGGGTTACGAAAGAGCAAACATCATTCTATGCTTCAATTTTAGAGATTTTTAGAAAATACAAATTAGATGAGTTCTGCCCTTTTTTTTTATCAACAGGTGACAGTTACAGGTATAAGTATATTTTTCAATTCAATCGAATTCTTAATGCTAGGATTTAGATATCAATAATTTATACATATATATAAGCAGTAAAAATTTATAAAACATCATGAAATACCCAGGGAAGCGGGCGGGTAACAGCTAGTAATATTATAATTGCGAATGTGAGTTTGTTTATTTCTTATGCTTTCATGCCTAAACCACTAAACCAATTTAAAAAATTCTTTCACCAATTGAAAGCTATATTATCAGCGAGTAACATAGGGTACATTTTATTTCCGTATTCTTACGGGAACGGAAATTATACGGGTGAACACCAAACTGAACGCCAAGCTGAACTAATTAAGTAGTGGTTTTGGTTAATGACTATCGATGCTCTTCACGAGACATAGGGTTACTCGCACACGATAATACGCTAATCCTATTTTTATTTATTTATTTACATTTTTCTGTCACATTTAAGCAATAGTTATCCTAATCCTAATAATATTATAAATGCGAATGTGCGTTTGTTTGTTTGTTACGCTTTCACGCCTAAAACCCACTAAACCTATATTAAAAACTATTTCACTAATGGAAAGCTACATTATCAGCAAATAACATGGGGTATATTTTATCCCCATATTCTTATGGGAACGGGAACTACGGTGATGAAACCGTGGGGGCAATGCTTAACCCCGCCAAGTTGGCGCAAGATTATATATTTTATCAATACCGGAAATTTTAATGAAAATTTTCTCACATTTGTAACAAATAACTGAAACATAGTGTAATTTAACATCTTACTAAAATCAATTTTTTTAATGAATTTTTTTATTAAATGTCAAACGTTTATTACGTTACGTGTATTAAGCGTTAAATTCAAACTGAGAAGTATCGCCAAGTTGGCTAAAAATTCTATATTACGAAAATCCCAGAAATTTTAATACAAATTTTCTCTCACTTTTTGAAAAACGGAAGTTTTAGAAAATTGAGTGATATTGAAAGCTCTCTGGTAATATTAAACGACAATATCATTAAAATTTGTGATTTATCGAATACTTAATACTTAACTTGCCAGCTCAAGGGCACCAAAAGTAAATTACAGTTATATCTAGGGGTGTTATACGATAATCAGAAATCAAATTTTAGAAGCTCTTCTAACCTTGCCGGATATTGTCTAAATTAGGTGAAAAGGTATATCCTTCGAGTCCCGCGTCCGGATTTTCATTCCCTCTAGCGACTGAGCTTGCACGCACTTGAGCATCAAAAGTCTGTTCTGTATATGTTTTGGGGTGTGGAATGAGAATCTGAAATTGAATTTTAGGAGTTTCGATGACTTTGCCGGATAATGCCAGTCGACCGTATTTTAGACACACCGTTGCAGGGGCTTGCCTTAAAAGGCTTCGATCGTAAAAACTTGGTCCCTGGTGTATTTCAAAACGGATAATCCGAATCTGATATTCAATCTGAGAAATAACAGTAACTTTGCCGGATAATTCAAGAAGACTGTCTTTTACGCAAATCGGGGCAGGACCTCGCCCCTAATGTCTTCGAGTGGGAAAAGTGTATTTCTGGTGTAGTTTGTGAGATGGTTGAAGCGAGTCTGAAATCGAAATATAGAAATTCTTCTACTTTTGCCATATAATGCCGGGGGATCGGAATATTCTCGGACAGCAGTACCAGCCTAACTTGCCGTCGTAGAGACGCAAAAAGTGGGTCCTGATTGTATTTCGGAACTGCCGATCCGAATATTCCCAATCCAATTCAAGATAATCTCATATCTACGTCAAACTACGTCTCATATCTACGTGTACAGCATCTTTTCCTAAATATAAGTGGTAGGAAATGGGAACTGTATAAAAATTTAATTTTTGTAATTTTTTTTGTAAATGCGTTTTTTGGTTCGAAAAGCACATAAAAAAAATTATTTGCCTTTTTTAAAACATTTTCAAACTGGGAGTGCATATCTAAGCTGAACGGTTCGGGAATCAGCTATTGGGTCTCATTAAGGCTGGAGACCATGTATATCTTTAGATATAAAAATTAGGTGTCACAGTGTTTGGTCCGATATGGACTCCGAAACTATTCGTAATATAATTTTGATATAAATGATGAACGATCGTAATATAATTTTGCATACTGTGCGTCATTTCGTCCAACTTAAAACATAGGATGGTTTTTATTTCAATTAATCGCGCCATAATTTTTTTATTGCCGGAAATGTGAAGAATCCGGAAAATGGGAGAATGTCGCAATGTTCATGTACCTGTAGAAGACGATATTGTAAACCAAAATGCACGAAAAGTAAGTACCTGGCGTATTTCGATGTGTAAAATCCTATTTTTGAATCAGTTTCCAAAAACATCCGTGACTTTGCCGGATAATGTCAGTGAACGGTATTTTAGACACACCATGGCAGGGGCTAACCTTAAAAGCTTTGAATTGTGAAAACTGGGTCTCTGGCTTATTTCAAAACGGATAATCTCAATCTGATATCCAAACTGAGAAATAACTATAGTTTTGCCGGATAATTCAGGATGATCATCTATTATGCAAACCGTAGCAGGAGCTTACCCTTAAAGTCTTGGTGCGGGAAACGGGCGTTTCTGGTATAGTTCGGGATGGTCAAAGAGAGTCTAAGTCGAATTTTAGAAATTCCAGAAATCTTGCCAAATAATGCCGGGTGACAGTTTATGCCCCTTTCAGGGACTGAACTTGCTGGCTCAGTGGCAACAAAATTAATCTCCAGTTGTACCTAGGGGCGGCAAATGATAATCTGAAATCACATTTCAGAAACTGCACTAACCTTTCCGGGTATTGTCTAATTAGGGGAAAATGCATATCATTCCAGTCCGCGTCCGGATTTTCATTCCCTCTAGCGACTGAACCTTCACGCCTAGAGCATGAAAAGTCAGTTCTGTGTGTGTTTCGGGGTGTGAAATGAGAATCTGTAATCGAATTTTAGGAGTCCCGATAAAACTTCGCCGGTTAATGCCGATCGACAGTATTGTCGTTACACAGCGGCAGAGGCTTGCCTTAAAAGCCTTTTTAAGCGAAAATTTGGTCCCTGGCGTAGTTCAAAAGGGATAATCCGAATCTGATATTCAATCTGAGAAATTACTGTAACTTTGCTGGATAATTCAGAAACACCGTCTATTACGCAAACCGTGGAGGAAGCTCATCCTTTAAGTCTGAGCGCGGCAAAGGTGCGTTCCTGGTGAAATATGAGATGGAGAACGAGAGTCTGAGGTCGAAATTTAGAAATTCCTGTAACTTTTCCAAATAATGCCGGATGACCGAAATATTTGCGGACAGCAGCACCAGCCTAACTTGGCGACGTAGAGACGCAAAAAGTGGGTCTTGGACGTATTTTGCAATAGCTGATTCAAATATTCTAAATTCAATTCAAAATAATCTAATGAGTATTTCGAATAATGCCACAGGAATGTATTTTACGCGAACCATAGCAGAAACTTGCCTTAAAATTCTTGAAGTGGGAGAAATACTTTCCTGGTGTTTTTATTGGTTGGGAGCAAGATTCTGAAATCGAATCTTAGAAACTCCCGTAACTTTACCGGATAATGCCGGATGACCGTAATGTCTCCTTTCAGGGACTGCACTTACAGAAGAAGGGGTGTCGAAAGTGGGCACCGATTGCTTCTCGGGGAGGGGAACGAGAAGCGGATTTTGGGCTTCAAATGCTTCCGTAAATTTTCTGGTTTTTGCTGGAATGAGGTCAAATGGCTTTGCGTTCGTATCCCGCCTCCGGATTTTCAGTCCCTATACCAACTGAACTTGCAGGCGCAGACTTGTGAAAATACGATTTCAATAGGAAATTGCATCTTCGGGAATTGTTGTCACTTTGTTAGATGGTTAAAAAACTGCACATTTCGCACCTGCTGATTCATAAGACACAAGATGCAATGTGCACCATAAAAAAAGAGTGGATTGGCTACAGTATTGCAAATGAATTCAGTCATGATCAGGGATAAGTTTACCATGACTCACAAACACTCACTCAAAGCATTACATAGAACTTGGCGAGATTTAAACGGCAACCAGAAAATATTCGGTTTTGTTGTCGTACTACTCTCTGTCTGGTGATTTCCTACAGACATTAACAGTCATTTCTCGCTCTACTTTTGCTCACGAGATTATCGAAGTTTAGAACAACTGTTTTTAAAGCGAAACATGGAAATACTTCGATTGACCATAAAAACACGAATACATTTGCAAAATGATAAATCGTAGCAAATATTTTCTGATTAAATTCTGAATATTGGAAACGGTGAAGTAGAACTTCATCCCAATACATAATGCTTGAAACAGATAGACAATTTCTGTACTGTTCTTCAGACAAAAAGGAACTGATGGAGAGTGTCTTTCCGGATATACTGTATAATTATATAGATAAGTATTGCCTCTGTAATCCTGTTTCTTAATCCAAAAAATCTTGATATTGTAATGAATCTAACTTCCAGATACAGAGGTGTTACCAGGTGATCCAATACCTTTTAAATTAATCGACGCTATTGTTGATGAAAACAAAACCGTTCATTTTCCAATGGAGTTTTTGAATACTCTAGATGCATCAGGAATGTCATCGCACAATCTTAGGTTGAATATTGTTCCCCCCCCCCCTCCGCATTCCTGGTTATTCTCTGCGTAACTTTTAAATCCACGCATATTAGGCAACGAGGCATGTTTGATCATCAAAAGAATTTTACCGGGAACTTCTTGAACCAAACATTTTGACTGTAACGTTCGAACGAGATTTCGGTTCTGTTGCTTTGGAATCTGTTGCCACGTATTCCACTAATACCTTCAGAATCTCTAATACCATTCAAAAGGCTTCAATTCCCGATTCTTTTGGCTTTCACGATGACCATAAATGAATGATTAGTTCGTAAATTAATCAATCCACTGGCCCATACACGGTCAAATACCTTTTGGATATCAAGAAAAACAGCTTCAGAGGATCTGTGCCTCTCTAAAATTCTGAGGATATTTTTTCCGTGAGTCTGAGCAGAGATAGAGTGTTGAGATAGAGAGTTGTTTGGGGAAAAAGTACTGATTGGAATTAAAATAAAATTGTTATCCTTAATATTATTGTTAATTCATTTAAATATAACATGCTCAGCCATTTTACTAAGAGTGGAGAGTAGAGAGAAGATGGTTTCCCTTGCATGGTTTCTTAGTAGGAAAAACAATGGGGTGATTTTCCAGTTATTTGAAAAATGCCAGAGAAAGATTATTTACTTAATATTAAGTAAAAGTCAGTATGATCAGGATTTTAATGGGAAAGTGTTTGATTATTTTGTTAGTGGTGACATCGTAGCCAGAAGCTTTGTTATTTAGTAACTTTTTAATGTGTAAGTGATTATTTCATCTGTGTGAGGTGGCGAAGTAAGAGAAGTTTCCAGAGTGACGTCAGAGTGTTTTTAGGGTGTTAGCAATTAAATTTGCTTTCTGGTCATCACTGGTAACAATTCTAGAAGCACTGTTGAGAGAAGAAATTTCGGAGCGCTTTTTTTTCGAAAGAATTTTTGTCTGCCAAATTCTGTTTTCTTTAGTGTCCTGTGCGCAGGTGACTGATTACCATCTTCACAACTTTTTTTATTTTTATTTTTTGAAATTTGATTTTAATTGTATTTAATAAAGGTAATTGTTAAGTAATAATTCCATACAAAAATTTCAAATTAATTGCTAAATGTTTGTAAAATTTAAAGTTTTTAAAGTTTTTTTTAACATTTTTTAAATTCCTATATGTATATTTTCTTTCAAATTTTTTTTTTCGAAGTACCTTATAATATACTACATAAAACTGTATATAGGTTTTCCATACAGCTGCTTAATATTTTTATATTAATTTTTTCGTTGTGAAGCATACAAAAATTCTCGTAAAAGCAACAATTTTGATTTTGAAATTTTAAAAAAATTACTGCGTAGCTTAAAGCTAATTCCATACATAATTTTACAAAACATACATTTTTGAACATTTATGAAAAATTTCACATTCCTACTTCAATTATCAAAATAGCTTTAGGGTTACGAATGATATCGTACATGATCAAATATTCATCTTGAAGAAGAATATTCATTCTGTTTGAAGTTTTCATCCATGAATAGCAGACATAATATTCTTCGAATACTCTGAAACCTTTATTTAATGTTAATTAGCTTATTTTTAACTGCTTAAAATAAGAAATTGCAAAAATGTAGAACAATTAAACAAGTATACTGGTATAATAAATATATTAGAAGAAAATAAATGAAAGATCAATTTTTCATAAAAATTGGAATTTTAAATTTTTAAAAGCTTTTATTTAACTTACAATGTATGTATGTATGTATGTATGTATGTATGTATGTATGTATGTATGTATGTATGTAATTTGTTCGGGTGGAATCTTGCCAACTCAATTTTGAAGCTGATATCTTCCTCCTATTGAGCTGAAATTTTATATACACGTTTAGTTTGGATGACAATGCATGTTTTGACCGTTTATATTCCGATATTGCAATTAATTAAAAAGATATTAATTAAAAACGTTAAACTAGTTTTGGGCGCCAACTTGGATAAATCTGCATTGTTGTAATAATTTTATTGTTACAACAATGACAAAAGTTGGCGTCGAAAATCGGTTTTCAGCCAAACTGGAATTTCATAACGTTGCACTATTGACTGTATTAATTAACTTTGTCTAAAAAATAATTACATTTCTACAACGTAAAAATAATCTAATTTCTGCAACATATGCAATTTTTTTTACAAATTTCTATCTATTTTCTTGGATTTAAATTCAAAACAAAAAAAGTAGAGCTATTTTTCAAGTAGATTGGTACATTGTATACCTTTCTCAACGCTGCCAAGTTAAACTGAGATGGAGTATTATAGAAATTCTAACTTTAACCTATGAAGCTCAGACAAAAAATAATTATAGAATCGGAAAAATCATTTATTTCGTCGCGATACGGTATAATGTTTTTTACAAAATAATAATATTTGTATTTCTTACGATTTTTTTTTAAATAAGTCAAAATTGATGCGTTTTTATGAAAATAATGTCTAAATCGACGAGCATGAATTTTTTTTTGTTTAAACGAATCGACATTACGTACTAAAACAGTCATGATTTGCTCTTTTAGAATCAGTCATTTAAAAAATAAAATGTCGAAAACTTTTTTTTTACGATTTTTCAAAAAATACTCAAAATTTTAATATTTAATAACTTTGTCATTTATGAAGAAAATCTCATAAAACTTTTTTTCGTGTGTAGGATAATATTACCCAAGATCTGTACGAAGATTGAAAGAATTGCTTAAAATTTACGGATTTAAGAAAAAATTGTGTTTTTCGTCTAGTACCCTTTTTGCGAGAATTCATTTAGCTTGACTGTTCGAAAATAACCGGCTAACACCTAGCAACAATGATGCGTTGAATGAGATGAGCAGACTAAGAAACCTGTCCAGTGATAACTAAAAAGTAAAAAATAAATTAAAAGCAAAAAAACTTTTTTAAAACAAGCTTTTATTTAAATGCGCTAAAAAGAATAAAATAAATTTTTCTTAAAATTTTTTTTGCTATCAACTTATAACGTCATTACACAATTTATATGATATAAAAGCTTGTCGCGAGATTTACCTCTGCAGATAAACAAGTAAATTAAATAGCTTGATCTGATTGATTTTAATTTCTTAAGAATTTCAAACTATGTAAATAAGAGTATTTTAAACGTGCGACAAGCTTTTATATCATATAAATTGTGTAATGACGTTATAAGTTGATAGTAAAAAAAATTTTAAGAAAAATTTATTTTATTATTTTTAGCGCGTTTAAATAAAAGCTTGTTTTAAAAAAGTTTTTTTACTTTTAATTTATTTTAAAATTATAATTTATTTAGTTTATTTTAAGTGTTGAAAATAACTAAATAAACTCGGTTTGCTTTCATAGCTTTTAAAATAAGGACAGGTTTGTAAGGATAATGAATTATTTACTAGCTGATTGGGATTAACCCGTCTTTGGAAAACCTCCTGAAGTCGTTTCGGCATTAAATTATTAAGTGTAGTGGTTTCTTCAATGCTTATCTTTTGACATTATCTATTTGACATCTCTTTAGCATATCCTTGATAAATATATTGTGCTGACGAATCCTAGGTTCCAACAAATCCCATAGGTGTTCTATAGGATTCAAATCAGGTGACTGCGGATGCATGTGCAATTGATTTGAGACGTTATATAAGAGCCAAAGCTTCACAATCTAAGTGGTATGTTTAGGATCGTTGTCATGTTGGAAACGAAACGACGATCCTAGCCCAAGTTTGGTGGCACTTTCCTTTAAATTGTTTTTAGGACATCAAGGTAAACATATTTGTTCATAACAGATTCGATATACTCCAACTTACCAACAACACTTCTTGCCATGCACCCCCACACTATAACTCCACCGCCACCGTATTTTACCGTTGGTACTAAATGCTCTTTTTGAAGCGCTGTAAAACATATTCTGCATACCAATTTACGATCTTTTATGCCAAAGATACACTGCTGGCCACCGTAAATCCAACACCTTGAAGGAAGCACGCAAATAACGTGAACTTTTACAACATGCATTAGCAGAGGTGGGATATCCAAATGATTAGAATTTCAGCGCAGACACCCATCACGCACACCTGTGGCGCCACCTCAAAGCGCTATTTAAGGCTTGGAGATTTCAAGTTCGGCAATTGTGTTTTTCTTGTGGTTTTTTCAAAAAACGATCAGTTTTGTCTCGTAGAAAACAGCGATCAGCTTTTGATCAAGTACCCGACAGGGGAAGGATAGTGGCCTACCGAGATTGTGGATTATCTTTCAGGGAAATCGGTAGTCGTGTTGGACGAAACCAAACCACTGTAATGCGGATATGTGATCGTTGGATGCAGGAGGGTACGACGGACCGACGTGGTAGATCGCATCCACCTCAGTGCACCACTTCACGTGAACACAGGCAAATTGTGCGCATGGCAGTGACGGATCGCTCAGTCACATCAAGAACCATAGCACAGGACATTGAGTAAGTAACGCATCATTCAGTGTCTGCACGTACCATTCAACGCCGTTTACAGCAGAGTGGTCAGCAAGACGTCCATTGCTTGGTCTACCCTTGACGCAGAACCACAGACGTCTCCGCCGCCAATGGTGCGATGAAAGAAGGATGTGGGTGGCAGAATGGAATGAAGTTGTCTTTACTGACGAGTCATGCATCTGTCTGCAACACCACGATGGTCCGATTCGAGTCTGGAGACACCATGGAGAGAGGATGCTAAACAGCTGCGTTATGCACCGCCACATCCTGCACCGGGTATTATGGTATGGTGTGGTATTGGATATCACTCTCGCACTCCTCTAGTTCGCATTGCCGGTACTTTAAACAGCCAGCGCTACATCTCCGAGGTGTTGGAGCCGGTTGTCCTTTCTTACCTTCAGGGCTTGGCCACAGCCATATTTCAACTGAATAATACGTGACCACACGTGGCACGCATTGTCCAAAGGTTCTTCGTCAATCACCGATTGAATTGCTTCCCTGGCCGGCTGTCTCTCCGGATCTTTCGCCGATAGAATTCAAGTGGTCCATGGTTCCTCAACGATTGACCCAGATTACACCCCATCTGCCACACCAGATCAACTTTGGCAACGTGTGGAAGCTGCATGGTCTGCTGTACTCCAAAAACACATCCAAAGTCTCTTTGAATCAATGCCGAGGCGTGTGGCAGCGGTGATCTCCAACAATGGCGGCTACTCTGGCGACTGATTCTGGCAGGAACCACACTTCACAGACGTCTATAAATTTAATTATTTGATGCTTGGTCAACATGTTATCTACAAAATAATTTTTGTTGTGCTATCTCTTGTCTTTCTTGGTGTTGCATTTACGGTGGCCAGAAGTGTATAAAATTTGCTCTCTCGGAGAATATCACAGTTCTCCACAACTCTGGGGGCATATGTATATGCTCTTTACAAAAGCTATATGTTGGTCTTTGAAATTTAAGACTTTTTGTGAGACACTCGATTACGGTATCCGACCTTTTTCAAGATTTTTCTTGCAGTATCCGCTCAAATGTTTTCCTTTCACTTCTCGTGAATGTCTGTTACTGTTTGAGTTGCAGTCAAATGCAATTTTTTTTTCCACTACGGCTATCATACTTCATTTTTTCCTGATTGTGAGTTTAGATGTACAACCTGAACGAGGTTTATACTTCTGTAGATTTAAAGATATAAATAACACGCTGGATAAATGTATACTGCCATCCAGTGGATCTGGTTATATCCCGACGACTTTTTCCATCTTTCCACATTTTTACAATGATTTTAAGCTCACTGATACTAATTATTTTCCTTTTATTTTCAATGTCCGCGAATTGCTTCGTATCTCACAAAAACATAAATATTGTTGCGTTACAACTTTCTTAAGTTATTTTTCTTGATAACTGTTTGCAAAAATTCTATTAACCTACAATGCCTGTTGATAAAAATTCCAGGAATGAATAATATTCTAATAGTGAACGCAGACTGCCTACTATTCGTGTGCTTTGCTACAAAACTTCCATTATTTTACGTAGGTTTAATTCAAATTTAACGAATTCTCTCTTGCATGCTAATATTTAAATGGTAGTAAATAAATTCGTAAAACTTTGTTAGAAAAAAAATGATATTTCTATTAAATTTTGCCTTTGTTGTATGATTTGTTGCGGGTGAACACAGAATTTTTCTAGGTAGTGTATATATATCACCGAAAACATATATAAAATAAAGAGAGTTTTGTTATTTTTGCAAATTAGATTTTTAATTATAGGAGTTATTGAAATGACGTTTAGTATTTGTGCTTAGTGAGAATCCGTTTTAAAATTTTAATTTCACTTATAATAATATCATAAAAATCACGCAAAACTTTCAAATCTTGACCAAATTCCTTTGCTCTTCCCCCAATAAACAATACACAAACTAGAATTTTTGCGTGAATTGCACAATTCTTCCTTGAAATTTGTTACTGCATATGTAATTCTACATATGTTAATCTCATTTGTGAGGGGAAGAAAAATAATTAATTCATTTTTTGACAGGCTCTTTTCTGGCAAATGATCTGAAAAGTGAGCACGGCGGTTTTGTTTAATTTTTGATGCTGTCCAGCATCAAAAATTACTCCATAACTTAATAAAAAATGCTGGTAAAGTTATGAAATTTTGCAGGCATGTTAATAATAATTTGAGGTATCATATATATAAGCCAATAAGAAAAATATCGATAGTTTGATGATTTTTTTAGTACAATAGCGCATTATGTTTGGCGTTCCATGTTTATTGTGAGGGATATTTAAGTGTTTTTAATGTGTGCTTTTAATCCTGTTAGATTCAGTTTTGTAATGTGGAGTAAGTGTGGTTTGTTATAATTTTCTTGCTTTATTTTTCATGGAAATTAATTCTTTGATGTGTTTTGGTTTGTAAGTGTCGCGGGTGCTCGTGATTGATTTAGAGGAATGAAGGTGGGTGGAGCGAACGGCATCGGGGAAGTTAGTGATTTTAGATTCGAGAATATTTAAATTCTTAAAGTTAGTAAAATCAGATAAAGGGATATATTTATATCAAATAATTGGAAGAATAGTAGCCTATTGAGATTGCGGATTATCATTCAGAGAAATCGGTTAACGTATTGGATGAAACTAAGCAACTGTGATGTAGATCTGTTATGGCTGGATGCAGGAGGAAACGGCAAACTTGCGGGCTCGATAGTACCTGCCTCATGGCACCACTGTCTGTAATGGCAGGTGGATTGTGCGCATGGCAATGATGGATCACGCAGTCATACCACGAACTATAACACAACAGATTCAGTCTGTTTCGCATCCTTCGGTGTCCATTCGTACCATTCGACCCAGTTTGCAGTAGAGTAGAATGTCCGCAAGGGGTTCGTTGCTTCGTTTACCCTTCTTAGGAAACCACAGATGTTTGCACCGCCAAAGGTGCGAGGAAGGGCAGACATGGATAACGGAATGGAACGTTTTGTGTTTCCTGGAGAATCCCGCTTCTGCCTGCAATATCACGATGGTTGGATTCGAGTTATGATACACCATGGTGAGAGGCTGCTGAAATGTTACGTTATGTATCACCATACTGGTTCTGCACCTGGTATCATGTTTTTAAGTGGAATTGAATTTCACTGCCACATCCCTATAGTACGCATTGCTGGTACACTGAACAGCCAGCACTACATTTCTGAGGTGGTGGGGCCCATAGACCTCAATACATTTAGCGCTTGCCCCCATATTCCACCAGGATACTGCGTGACCACAAGTGACATGCGGTGTTCTTCTTTACCCGTCAGATTGAATTGCTTCTTTAACCTGCTTGTTCTCCCGATCTATCGCCAATCGAAAGCGTGTGGTCCACGCTTATCTAATGACTGGTCCTGGATATACCACCCGCTGTTACACCAGATAATTTTTGGCCTCATGTGGAAGTCGCATGTACTTCTGTACCTCAAAAGTACATCCAAGGCCTTTTTGATTCTATACCGAGGCTTGTGGCAAAGGCTATAACCAACAATGGTGGCTACACTAACGACTAATTTGGTCGTCCACATGTCGGAAGAGGATCTAATTTTAATCCTTTGATCTTTGTACAACATGTTATCTGCCAAATAAATTTCACTGTGATATCACTGGTCCTTCTTGGTTTTACATTTTGTATGGCCAGTAATTAATAATAAAATTCTGGGAGTATAATGGTGCTGAAAAATTACAACTTTAGTACCTGGAAGGATATAATTTGTTCTTTTCTGTTGTTCAACATTGAAATATTACTTCTTTCCAACTGTAAGGATGAAAAAGGAATCTGACGATGTAAGGTGCTATTTTTCTGACCAATATTTTTATGGACAATTAGTTTTCCATAAAATCTGGGTTTTATCCCAAATCAATTTCAATATACCTCATTCATTCATGTCCATCCAATGATGCAGACAACCATTCCTAATTGCTGTCCCTAGCTTCAGGTGGATAATCCTCCCTTTCATTCATCCAATATGGATTAATGAGCTCAAGAATACATTTAAACTTTTGTTTGGTGCCTTGAGCCTCCACAGATAACAAACATTATTACAAGTGACATGCAAGAGGATGACTTCCTCTTCCTCCATCGATACCAAAATTGGGACACATTTTGTTGAAAAAGTGAAATACAATTAATCGAATCTGAGATTGAATTTTATGTAACCCAAAATATGACTATGCTCCCTCGAATTCTAATTGTCATTTAGCATACGTAGCATCGTTTTATATTTCATTTTAAAATCTTCCAAATTCTTTGATACTGAAACTTTTGCATTTAACAAGATTATTTTCATTCTTCTGTACGTATTTTGATGTTAACAGGGTACAGTGGAATAGTGATCATAAGTATATTATGAGCTACCCTCTATAAAACTGATGTACGACAGTGACACATTTTTTAAAAATATTTAATGTAATTGATTACATTTACCAGTACTATATAAATACGGTATTCTAGAAAGGAAGGAAACATTGCAAATAACTTTTTAACTCCCCAAAAAAATTATCTCTGTATATAGACGTTGGGAGAGCTCTCTGTCTCTCTCTTTGGAATTCAACTGCAATTTCTTAATATTATACATCTTTAAAAACTTTATGAGAATATATCTTATGCTCTAAACTACTTATATGTGTATTTTACTGTTGATATAATTAAGAAAAATAATTGTTAATTTGTGAAAATAAATTTTGACTTATCACAATCGTAAATTTTTAATTCACTTTATTTCTGATTTTTTATTACAAGGTACTAATTTCTTTCTTCTTTTAAAAAAATAATTTTCCATTCCAATTGAATTTGTTAAAAAAAATTAATTACGATTTATTTTGTTTATTCCGTCTACTTTTAGAGAGAGAGAGAGAGGAGTAGAGTAAATTAGAGCTTATTCGCCATTTACAGATCCTGTACGAGAAATAATTAAATCGAGATATCTCCTCAGTTATTTTATTGTAATCCAACTGTTTTCAATCCTCGCCAAGGTTGTTTGAGACGCATTCAACAATAATTCCAAGTTTTGTTTCAAAACATTTATAGTTTCTCAAGTGTGATTTATATGTATATATATTATATATATTATATATATATATATATATATAAACATAGCTAACGTTCACACTATATCTAACTTTTCTTTTTCACTTCTTAGTGCATTCAAAGACTAAACGTCGGAAACACAATTGCTCTGGCTGGATATTCATTTGGTTCATTCTTGGTTTTCGAGATGGCTCTTCAAGCGGAGAGCCAACCTCTTCAGCATCCCAAAATTCAAAAATATCATCTTCTTAGACGGATCTCCTGCTTTTGTGAATTCTTATACCAAAAAGTACCAGAGCACCGGAGTTCAGAGAGAAATAGATTTATTGTTCGCATTCTGATGATGTTAGGTGTTGAAAAAATTTCATTTGAGGTAAGTCTCCCTAAGAATAAAAACAATTCCAAAATGGAAGAAACGCGTAACTCTCATTTTCTTCTGAATGCGACGATAATAAACAAGCCAGCAGTCTAAAAAAACATAACGACTCTTATTGTTAGGTAATTAAGTGCAATATAAATGCCACTTTAATTATGAATATCTTTAGTTTCATCTCACGGTAACATAACAGGCAAATAAATATAAGGAACTAAATTAAACATAATTTCCACATTAAATCAACTCTTTATTAAAACTTTTGATAGTGAAATTCAACCCTTAAGAAACTACTAGCTGTGTATGCTATATTTTGAAGAGTTTTTATGTAGTTGATGGGATATTTTCAGTTGTAAGGCACCAGAAAGAAGGAATAATAAGAAAATAATATATAATGTATAATAATAACAATATGGGAAAATAACTACAACCTTAGGATGATAAAATGATTTATGATGAAAGTTGAAAAAGTAAAAGATATATTAAACACCAAAGAGACATCTTTCTCTTACATCTACTGTATATCGTCCGTCGGCGTCCATTTTTACTATTGTCGGGGTGTGACGTCAGTGTGGTTTGCCCCACTCGACGTAAAAGGGTGAGGGGATGTGAAAGTGCACATATCAAACCATACATCGGCTATTATGACCGGGAAAGTGACCTTGCCTGATGACATTCAATGATAAAATGGTACAAAATATGTAATAAAATGTTAAGAATATGCAAACACACACATATTACACACAGTAGATAAAAGAATGATATAACACAAATATCATCAAACAAAAATTACAAAAATACTGAAAAAGGCACAAATTTAAAGTAATAATTTATATATAGGAAAAAATCTTTATACATTAGCACCAGGGTAAAGCAAATAATGTTAACTGTTCATACAAGATCAAGGCTAAAATAAGAATCTAGGATAAGGAACAGGAACATATTCATTCAAGATACTCTTACTTTTAAATACTTAACTAGATACTCTAAAATGAAATAAGAAAATATTAGTCATTCATTAAAAATAAAAACAAAACAAAAATAAGTAAAAAGTCAGTTGATAATGTTCATAATGAAAGTTTTTCATTGGAAGAAAATTTGTGAACAGTTTAAAATGGAAAAATGAAGTAGAGTTAATAATGTTTGGCCAGAGTTTCATAAACTCTGCACAAGTAGAGGTTTGGGATGGTCCGTCGATGAAATCACACTTTTCTACGTCATAAGTGTCAATGTGCTTGACTTTTGTAACTTTGTACGATCCGAGATAATTTTGCTTAAGTTTCAAGCCTGGACCAAACTGAGTGCGTTTAATTGCTACTAGGTCATGCAATTTATAATTATGAACTTGTCTGTGCCGAAGATTGTACGTGCGTCGATTCTCATTTTGAACTTTGTAGATTTGCTTTTTGGCATCTTGACGGAGAGCAGCACGTTGTTGTTGGAACTGAACTGTATAATCTCATCATTAAGAAGTAGGACAATCTCAATGTCCGGGCAAGACTTCATCTTGGTGGTGAAAAGAAGTTCAAATGGAGTCATATTGATGCTTCTTTGAAATTCAGTCTGGGAAATAATTGCAACTTTGCCAGATAATTTAGGACGACGATCTATTATGAAAACCGTAGCAAGAGGTTACCTTTAAAATCTTGATGGAAGAAAATGCATTTCTGGTGTAATTTGGGATGGTGAACAAGAGTCTGAAATCCAATTTAAAAAATTCCTGTAACTTTGCTATATAATGCCAGACGAATCTAATGCCCCTTCCAGGAATTGAACTTGCCGGATCAGGGACACCAGACGTAATCTCCAGTTGTATCAAGGGGCGGAAAACGATATATATATATATATATATATATATACATCATATTTCAGAAACTCGACGACTAACCTTGTCGGATATTGTCTGAATTAGGAGAAAAGACATAAAATTCGAGTCCCGCGTCTGGATTTTCATTCCCTCGAGCGACTGAACTTGCCCACGCTGGAGCATCAAAAGCCAATTCCGGGTGCATTTCGGGGTGTAAAATGAGAAACTGAAATTGAATTTTAGGAGTACCGATAAATTTTCTGCATAATGCTA
>BMAO01011901.1:0-43493 GCA_019973975.1 Trichonephila clavata
CATTTGCTTCGTTCAGTTGTGTTGCTATTTTAGTTTGAACTTTTCTCGCACATGTTCGAGACAATAATCGATCTAAGATAATATTACTTTGTTGATTAGTTCTTTGTAGTATTCTTCTTGTTCTGTGAAATGATTATATTTAGAACTTATTTTCTAGCTAGCCGAACTCGGTGAAGTATTACCAATATGATACAATACATAAGTACCGAAAGACAATCGAGCTTAGCAGAATAAGAAACGTAGCAGACAAGGCAATATTTAGATTCTTGCTTATTCATTCAAGGGTGGCGTCTGCGTAGGTAAACTCTTGTATAATTTTGAACACAACTACTGTGTTTGGTCTCATCTAAATATAGTAGTTATTAGATCAACATTTTTATTTTAAGTGCGTTTTCTTAAGTGCAATATTTAATTCTTCTAAATCTACGCTAGTTGTTGTGATAGCTTCCTTGGGCGTGATTAAATCCAGCCAAATGAAGCTACCAGACAAAATGTTGATGTTAAGATGGCCGACTGCACCTCATGAAATGAAAATAAAGAAATATTACCAAAAGTGATGAACAACTGAGGTGTAGAATTACAACCATTCGTTTAAAAGTGTAATAAAAGAAATTCCTTTATTTTCCAAGTAAAGGCAGAAAGTGAAAGGAAATTGATTGGAAGAATTTCCAGTGATTGTAGAAAAGATTTAAAATAAGTAAGCAGTAAAATTAAAACAATAAATAAATCAGTGAGGATGAAGAAGAATTAAATGCACTAAAAGCGATTCGTTATGACCAGAAAAATTTGAAATCATTAATAAGAAATAAAACTGCAGAAATAACTATTAATAACAAAAATAATTCTGCCCTGACAGGTGAATTCCTGCCTAAATTCCACCGTGCAGTTATTACTTTTAGAAAAGTTGTTGAGTCCTTACTAGATTTGTCATTCCCATTGGGTGAAATCTTAACTAAGGTATGAAAAATGTACTGTAAAAATGAATCAAACCAAAAGTGAAGATTAGACACAGTATATTACTATTTCAGTATGACATTGAGACAATGAAGGGTGAAATTACTTTACGATAGTGCAGGCATAAATATTTTGTTCATGCAATTAGAAAAGGATTAGGCATATACAACCTTCAGTAAGTACTTTTATATAAAATATGTTGATGAAATAAAATATCTCTTGAGATACATCAAAACTTTTCCATTTAAAAACTGTCTAGAAATAACTAAAACAAGTTCAAACTCACTATCACTGTACAATAGGTAATCCTTTATATTAAAGCCTTTCTAGTAAAAACGGTAGAGAATCATTTTATTATATTAATGCAACTATTTTCTTGGCTTCAAATATTGCTTAGAATGCTTTTATTGTATCCATTTACCTGTACCCCGTCTTTGGTGACCGTCCTCATTTGGGATCTTTGATAAGCTTTACCTGTCTTTGAGCGTCCTCATTTGGATGCTGTCTCCTGTATTTCCATCTTTGGTGTCTCCATTTGAGCTGTCTCAACACTACCCTGTCTGGAAACTGTTCATAAACTTGAGAAGCTCATTTTATGTGTATCATACCTTTGCCCTGTCTTTGGACACCATCATTATTACAGTACTGACGCATCTTTACCTGTCTTGAAACTGTCTTGCTCAGGATGCTGACATAGCTTCATTTGTCTGCAGACACCAAATCTTCATTTATAAAGATGACATGGCCCCAACCCATGTCCTAAAGCATTACTCTGCTTCACCACCTTTTCAGCCCAAAATGACGTTTTATTGCAGTAAAATGCTACTTTTCTTTCAGGTATCGTTGCAGATAAATTACTAAATTATTATACCAATAAATATGCTCATATTATCTTTCTAAAATTATTTGGGATTCAAACAGTAATCATGTTTGATAAAAAGATCTTAGCTTGTGTCTTATAACTGTCCTTTTACATTTTGATTTTAATCTTTTGAATAATTTACCCAATTATTAATTCTTTATTTATAACAGATGTATATCTCACCAAAATATTAACAAGATGTCTGGGAGTAAATTTGCAAGAGTAAATTTTCCCTTCAATTAAAACAATCTTAAATATTTTCTAAAAATTATCAATCTGACAACTTCTGTTTGATTCTTCAGTTGATGAATATGGAATGTATTCGTACAACTTTAACGAATAGACTTTTATTTTATCAAAAAGCAGGCATATATCTGTCATAAATATACAGGGAAGGTGGCACTTGTATATATGCATACAAAAATCTTACAATATACACTCCATGGATTAAAAATAGTACAAGAAATAATTGCGGGATCGTAATGAAACTTATGAAGGTACATGTTGAGGAGATATGCAAAATGATTAGAAGAACAACGTTAGCATTATTAAGTATAGAAGGTAGAGGGCGTTTAACGTTTTCTCCGTGGGGGTTTAAACAACAACAGCTGTTTGAGTGTGCTAGATATTTACAAGGAAGCGCTGGTAGACATGCCATTACGCCGTTTTCGAGACAATAGAGCAGCTGTCTGCAGTTTGAGAGATCATCAGCAATGACTAGGTGGTCAGCTAGACCCATTAGCTCATCAAGTGAAGCCTCTCTGATTGTATTGGGAGGAGGTGTTGGGACAGAGTTAGATGGATTTCATTTGCAGAAAACCAGACAGGACGCCATCATAGACCAGTCGTCGAGAAGACTGCCACATCGTAGAAATGGGCGCGTACACATAGCTCCTTCATCAGCCGCCATAGAGGCACAAGGTAGCACCTTCTGCCTGTGTCTCCTCAGACCACTGATAACTCCTGGCAGAAGGACATTTGGATCAGAGGGGCCCATTACATGTGTATGACGCCCTGCCTGCTTGGAGTTGTGCCTCCTTTTGAGTAAACTTGACTGAAGCGGAATGGAGACAAAGTGTCTTTAGCGACAGATAAGATACAATTTCAGTGACAGTGTGTTCGTAGCATGGAGACTTTCCATGGTGAGCCTCTGTCTATCCGTGCTTTTACAGTGACACCGTTTCCACAGCTGGTGTGATTGTATATGGGGTGTACTGTGCAGTCACTAGTATTGAATCGACAACCATGCGTATGTCCATGCAACAACCTGTTTTGCCACCATGCAATGGATCCCAGCCTTTTAACAGACAATACTCGGCCTCCTGAAGAATGTCTGGGGCTGTCTCGCACTGATACTACCTTTCTTGACTTGTACGCCTGCCCTGGTCAGTATGTCCAATCGAATATCAGGATGTTTCAGTCGTTGTTGTCCAGTTACATTCGTTCCATCAAACATGGAACAAGAATTTCAAGACATCCTTTAAATTTGTATGCCTCAACGTATCGTATCGCATCGTGCATTTATGATTGGGTTAAACAAAATTGTTCAATACTGCGTTCTCTTTCTTTTCTCGAAATAAATTATCCTTCCTTTGATTTTCTAATCATTACTCATATCAAGTAGTTATTACGTATGTAAAATTTCGTTTCATTTGACCTTCTTTCTTGGTGCTAGTTTTGTCTATGTTTGTATATAGTATTGCAATTTCGTTATTCACTTGTTCTTCAAATACTCATTGTCAATTTGCACCAAACACTTCAGAACATTTTAAGCCTAAATAATTTTAAATCATCGAAACCTCACTTATTTTTACTCGTTAAACCAATTGAATTTAAAGATGTTTTAGTTTAAAATACTCAGTTATATATATATAGAAAGTTTTAAACTTATCTAATTACAAGAAACATGTGACCATTACCTATAAAAACTATAATTAAAATTTGACCCGTCTCAAGAGTTTCGCCATCCTGCCTAGAACTTGAGCCCTTTCAAAGCTGGTTCGAGGTTCATTAAGACCTCTTCATTAGGTATTTTACTAATATATTCGGTTTGGATTGTAACAGAAGAATCTGTGTCAGTGCTTGGACTTC
The DNA here is from genome assembly GCA_019973975.1 of Trichonephila clavata. Taxonomy (NCBI): domain Eukaryota; kingdom Metazoa; phylum Arthropoda; class Arachnida; order Araneae; family Nephilidae; genus Trichonephila; species Trichonephila clavata. The sequence continues at coordinate 3,908 of BMAO01011901.1, forward strand.
TACTTGGCCTGCAGGATTATACGTTAAAACAGAGCACTTGATGCGTCTGGCAAAACGTGAGTATAGTCTTGGAGACTTTGCCCTACTTGTGGACTAGAGAGACAGACCGGATTTCTTACTCACATACCAATGAGGGGGAGGCATCCTCCACTATTCTAATTTTGAGATTTTTGTCAATCAGTGAAGTTCCTGAAAGAAATAGGTGGAAGTGGAGGCAAGTTTAAAATTACAACCTTTCTTTGCTAATTTGTCTGATATTTGATTACTGTAAAGGTCATATTAACGTTCCCACTACAAAGATACACGAGGACTATTGGTGACGGACCTAGTAATTTTGAACCATGGTCAAGTGAGGAGGATGACAACTTATACGACACACACACACTCCCCTTCCCCTAGATATTACTCCTCATCAATGGGAGGACGTTTGAGCTCTCGACAGATTCAACGTCCATCGCTCCCCTACACGGCGGGTCCTCAGTGGTGTTGGGCTTGACCTCATGATAAACCGGTCATGAATCTGTTACCTTGACCACTAGTCTACTGCATGTCGGGCATTCAGCGGTACTAGATTCGAACTCATAATACGCCAGATAAGAGTCTATGGACTTAAGGGTCTCAGGACCCTTAACATATATCTGTGCACTCGAAAAAAATATCCTTCTTGAAACCAATGTAACTTAGCAATAAAGCAAAACAATCATTTGAAATTTTTATCAAATGATAATTACATATATTTACATTCGTTCGCAAATTGCCGGAGAATTTGAGAAATATTTTAAAAATTTATAAGAAAATAAAAATTGGAAAATTTTTCAAAAATTTGAAAATTAGTATTTTACAGCGCGTAAGATTCTGAAGTACAAAATTGATCCAAATTTACAAAATTAACTTTACTTGGTATACAAATGTTCACTTTCAAAGTTATACTAACTTTTAAAAAATTTAGAGAAAAAAATATATTTTTTAAATACAATTACTACAAAAATTTTAAAAGTTTAAGAAAAAGAAAATTCAAATTCAAATAAAAAAAATGTATTGAATTTTTTTCTGAAAATTGAAGTATAAGTTATGAAGAGCTATATTTTGAACACGTGTATGAAATTTCAAATCGATATCATAAATAGTTTCTGAGAATTTCTGCGCGCAAGCTAAAATTTGTTGTTTTGAGAAAAATGAAGTTAAAAATACGAAAGAGATAGGGATTTTGTTTAAATTTCTCTAGTTATTTCTCAATAACTTCGGACATTTTTACAGTATCAACAACATTTTGGTATCAAAATGCTCAGAAATGTTGAGGCTTTAACATATTTTTTTTCAAAAAATTGAAAAATTTGCAATTTAAGAGTCCTTAGAGGCCTTAACCACTAGGCTATAGGGACCACCCTTATAGGTCGAAGCGGATATAGGAATTGAAATAGATGATGGGTATGTTGGTGCAATGATAGCTTACGTAGAATGGATAAACTGGTTTCGTCATCAATCAGTTGTCAAGGTATTGGAGTGAGATATGGCTGTTAGAAAGAATCTATAGATCGTCATAGTTTTTGATTCGAATATCTGCAAGTCCCTCAACAATGACTATTAGTTTGCTCTCAAAAACCAAGTACAAGTCAGATTACTTTTTTTTTGAAAATAGATTTTTCTTGAGTGGTAATCAATTACATACCAGTATGTACTTGGTTAGAAATTTTACTGCCATCAGTTTAAATCTTAATTGTATAGCTGAGAATGATATTAATGACCTACGATGTAATTGTCTGAGGTGTGTTGGAACAAAAATTTTCTCAATAACAGGGCAAATCAGGTTAGAATTTAAAAGGACCCTGGAGGATTTCCTCGAGAAAGGTTCAATTAGTAAACTGAGGAAAAATATGTATCTGTATGACTTTTTTTACTGTACAGCAAAAGAACATTGATTTATTATGGCTTTAAAGCAAAGTTTGAATCGAGGAATATTTTGTTTGTTTTAAATGGATTGCAGTTTGTCAGCTAAGCCATCATTTGGCCCCTCAGGGGGCTCACCTTCATTAGGTGAGTACGGGTGTCACACTCCCGAGGTGCCCTAGTGATCTTTTCCTTTTCCCACGGGGTTTACTGTCTTAGGTAAACACGGGCTTCACGAACCCGGGGTACCCTAGTGATCCTTCTCTATTTTCGACCCTCTTTCTTGTCATTCAATTCATTCTTTCTTACTCTTCCCGTCTAGACCACAGATATTAAAACAAATGTTTGGCGCAGTATAGCCGAAATCGGCTCTTGCGCCAATAAACCCCAAAATCACTCACTCACCCACCCATCATTTGGCACCAAGTCACCAAGTGTGGTAGCTCTTTCATTGATTCTTTTGAGGTGACTCCTGCTACCATATTTTTTCATGTTTGAATTTTATACAATTCAAACTTTTGTCAGAACTAAATATTGCCATGATTTAATTTTTATGATAGTACTAGAGCCAAATTGATATCCAAGAGATCTTTTACATGCCAGATAAAAAAAATGACATGCGAGGCTACGATTTTTGCATTTAACGTATCCGACTACGTTCGAAACCATCATTCTTTAAAGGCGCACAAACGAATATTTCTATATTTAATGTCAGTTAGATTAGAATACACGTATAAAAATGTTTTAAGAGTACGACTACAATAAAATATTATTTAAATGCAATATTTTGGTAAAAGAACTTAGAATTACCTATTTTCAAAACATTCTCACTTCATGTGAAAACTGCTTCTATAATAACAATTTGCTTATATATAGTGCAGGACTCTGTAGAGAGCCTGTGTTGTGTGAACTAGGATTTTTAAACTACATAACTTAGAAGGATTTATCCATATTTTAGTATATCAGAGTGGAGAAATTTTAACAAAAAAAAATAACAAAACCCACCGGTAATTACACTTATGAACAAAAAAATTAGCGCACCAAGAAGGAGTCATCAAAAAGTAATGAAATTGTACAAACGTACTGACTGCTTTGATATAATTAAATGATTAGAAAATCAAAGAAAAATGATCATTTATTTCAAAGAAAAAGGCAAAAGAACGAAGGAGATTTAATACCCTGTTGAACCCTCTCTAGCGCAAATGCATGATGGGATAGGATCGAGCCATACAAATTCTGTATGATGTCTTGAGACATTTCATTCCGTATTTGCTGGTGCCCGCGGAAGCCAAGTGGTCTAGGCATTGGATCGTGGCTAGCATCTCATGAGTTCGATCTTAGTACCAATGAAGACCCGCCGTGTAGGGACACGATGCACGTAAAATCAGTCGAAAGCTCAAACATTCTCCCATTGGTGTGGTAGTTAGGAGAGGGGGTGCTAACTCAGGTGTCGTCTGCGTCAATTGACCATGGTTCAAATTTAGGCAGACCGTCCCCAAAAGCCCTCGTGTAGCTGAACAGTGGGACGTTAATATTCACTCACTCACTCCATATTTACTGTAACTTTGCCTCTAATACGTCCAAACTCGTGGGATGTCCTACTCGCCATCCCAAATGATTCTAGATATGCTCTATTGGAGGCAAATCTGAGGATCGGGCAGGCCAATGAAGGGTAATAACAATGTGGAGACAGTCTGTGACACCCTTGCCGTGTGAGGCCAAACATTGTTGAAAAATGGCTCCTGGGAGCCGTTGCATGAGTGGCAACACATGTGGTTGTACACTCATGTCCATAAATTAAGTATAATGAAGTTCAGACAAAGAAAGAGACAGAAGCAAAACAAATTTGACTTATTTGTAAAGTCTATTTATTAAACAAAAGGTACAGAGCAGAAAAGATGCTATATGTTTGACATTATTAATAAAAATTGCGATTTTTACTCCCTGGAGCAAATTTCAAACTATAACCTTTTACAAAAAACAGTATAACATGGTTAGTATGATGGTTAATACGGAGTATGTCTCCCGGACGATGCAATACAGGCTTTACAACGCCTACGCATTCTGAGTATCAAATTATCAATCTGATCTTGGGGAATATTACACTACTCATCAAGCAATGCCCTCCGAAGTTCCGGAAGACAGGTGGGAGGGGGTTGACGGGCTGCAATTCTTCATCCAAACATATCCCACACATGCTCTATTGGATTCAAGTCCGGTGAGTAGGCTGGCCAATCCATACGGGTGATATCCTCTGATTGAAGGCATTCGTCTACAATATTTGCACGGTGAGGACGGGCGTTGTCATCGATAAACAGAAATTCAGCACCCATGGCGCCCCGAAACAAACGTACGTGTTGTTCCAGAATGACATTCCGATAGATGTGGCCCGTCATCGTTACACTCTGAACATGCAGGTCAGTTCTGGAACCAAGAATAATTCCTCCCCAAACGAGCCATTCTGCATCACCGTAACGGTGTCGTTTAATGGTGTTCTGTTGGTGGTAACGGGTACCTGGCGCTCGCCATATGAAAGTCCGGCGAGAATCAGACTGCAAACTAAACCTGGACTCGTCGGAAAACATTACACAAGACCACTGTTGCGGTGTCCACAATGCATACTCTCTACTCCAGGTTAATCGCAGGCGACAGTGAGTTGCGGTAAGGGGAACACATCTGACAGGCCTACGAGCATATAGACCAATGTGCCCTATGCGTCTGTACACGGTCTGCCTTGAAACTGTCATGCCGGTAGCTGAAGATAGGTCTGATGCTGTGCTTAGTCTGTTTCTTTTGGCAGTAGCTGCATACCGGTCCTCATTCGGTGTTGTAACTCGGGGGTGACCTGTGCTGTAATATCTACTCACATTACCGTCCTCTTGGAATCGTTGCGAATGCCTGGAGATAACACTCTGGGCGATTCCAAGTTCCTCGGATACTTCTAGCTGGGTACGTCCACATTCCAGTCGTCCGATAATTCTACCACGTAAAAAATCATCCAAATGCTTCTTTTGTGCCATAACTATGCGGTTATTGCACTGAAAGGCTTTTAAAGCGCTTGTGAACAATTTTACTTCTTTGCCACCATTCCTTATATACCCCTCTCTTACACTCTTGTCATTGTGACGTACTATCCGCGCCATCTGGTGGTTTCCTGTAATTTGCATATTCTTCTTCAAGATGTGTGTGATAATTCTACAGGGGAAATTTTTATTTTAGAGTTCAATTTCTGTGTGATTCTGAATTATCCTTAATTTATGGACATGAGTGTAGAATGCTATGAACATACCACTGGGCTGTCTGTCATGGTGCCACGGATCAATACTAGCGTTGGCCGTGTATTGTAGGCAATGGAAATCCAAACCATCACACCATTTGTGGAAGTGGTGTGTCACTGTGACAGCAATGTTGGATTGAGGCGTTCACCATGGGGTCTCCACACACGAACAGAATTGTCATCACTGTCGCTAAAGACAACCTGGTTCTATTCCACTGCTGTCCAGTTTTCTCGTGCGTGGCACCATTCCAAACGGAGGTGTCGATGGGTGGGTGTCAAGTGCAGCACACGTAATGGGCGCCGCGATCACAAATATCCTTCAGCCAGGCGCCTTCGTATAGTGCGAGAAGACCAAGATGCCCCGAGTGAAGGTACTACCTGTGCCTGGATGGCGGCCCATGAAGCAGTTAACTGTACGCTTGCATTTCCTAAGATGTAGGGGTCTTCTCGACGACTGGTCTGTTGAGGGCGTCCTGAGCCTGGTCTTCGTGTAAATGACATCTCTCAGAAACCCTGGTCCCAACACTTCCTCACAACACAATCAGAGCGGTCTAATGCACGAGCTACTTGCCTAGTTGACCACCCAGCTTCCATCATGTCTTTAATTATCCCCTTCGAAAACGGCGTAAAGACATTTCTACTTAAGTACTACCTTTGTAAACGATTCAGCACACTCAAACAAGCTTTGGTTACCTCTTTTATACTCCACGGAGAACGTTGTTAAACGCCCTCTACTGGCTATACGGAATACGCAATTACTCACATTTCTAATCAATTACATATCTTCCCGACAAATAACTTCATGCCAAGTTTCGTTACGATCCCACAATTATTTCTTGGTGTGCTATTTTTGTTGTGTGCTTGAGCGTATTTCTATTGGTAATAACTCTGAAAATAATTCCAATTTTTCAAAAATCCTAGTTCAGGTTACAGAGGTTTGAGCTATATATGGACAAAGTATTTTTATTATAGAGGCCTGTTTGATAAAAGGAAAATGATAAAGGAAAATAGGTAATTCTAAGTTCATTTTTTGCCAAAGTATTGTATTCCAATAAATTTTTATTGCAGTAGTTATTCTTGAAACAATTTTATACGCGTATTCTGATCTAAGTGACATTAAATATAGAAAGAAATATTCGTTTGTACGCTTTTAGAAAATCCTGGTTTCAAACGTAATCGGATATCTTAAAAAAATCTATCGATTCCAGCAGGCATCAAATCCGCAATCTTATGCTTTCGAGTCGGGTGGTGCTACCTCTATGCTACTGAGGCGACGTTGAAATATATTTTGTGTACAAAAACATTTATCTTTGTTTTAAAGTACAGTAAAAACGAAGATTTAATGAGCATGAGTTCCACTACATGGTGAGATTTTAGTAACACCAAAATTCAAACCCACGACTCTACAAAAACTCTTATAAACTTCTAGTTCGTGGTTATCAAAGAAAGAAACATTTGCCATTTTATTGCCTTGCATAATCGTGGCCACGGTAGCCTAATGGCTGGAATGTCATGAGTTCAAGCCCAGTACCACTAAGGACCCACCGTACAGGGGAGCGATGCACGTTAAATCTGTCGAAAGCTCAAAGGTCCACCCGTTGTTGTGGTGGGGGTAGTTAGGAGAGAGGGGTGCCAACTCAGGTGTCGTCCTCATCACTTGACGATGGTTCAAAATTACGAGGTCCGTCGCCAAAAGCCCTTCTGTAGCTGAACAGTGTGACGTTAATATTCAATCATTCATACCTTGCATAACCTCATGATTTGAAGTACAAACTAAAGTGCATCCTTTGATTAAAATTTATTCTAAAGAAACCTTTAGTAATAAATTATCTTTATAATTCAATTTAAAACTTTATGTATATATAAAGTTTAAAAATAAATAATTTTTTTTCAATCTTTGGTTTTAATTTTAGATTCGCAACTGTGTTACAAAAACTAATTGACGAAAGTATTCAAAACGGGGTGAGACATACAAAACCATAAAAAAGACAATTTGCATAATGACCAATTTAGTAAATTTCCACTTTAAATCTCACGAGGAAAGAAACTGCTTCCTAACCCCTCCCGTTCGAAGTAATAAAACGCTGTGAAGCGTTGTTTGTATTTGAAATTCAGAGTATTCGTGGAAGTGAAGTAATCATAGAGGGTGAACTGTATTTACTAGCATTGCACTTAATGTAATACGATGGCTATTGGTGAGGAATTTGTAGATTGAACCTTGGTGAAGTGACTAGAATGACACCTGAGCTGGCACCCTTTCCCGATTCTCACAACGGGAAGATTTTGATTCCCTCTACAGGACAGACCTTCAATGACACTAGGCTTTAGCAGGAACAATTCTAGGGTGTCGGCCGCCCACGTGCAAAGATATAATGCACTGTCTCTTTAGAAAAATTTTCATATTTCTACTAAAACTTAACGTTGGCGTATTGAACTCATCTAACTGAATAAAAGTAAAAAAAAAAATAATAAAAATGCAATCACACACAAAAATCTCTTTTGTCCTCTGTTTTGTTTTTCTTAATTGTAAAACAATTACTAAATGGAAAACTTAATTTCCCAAATACATATTGAATTTAGACACTTCTATGTCTTAGGTAATATTAACCATTGTAGGTATTTTCGTACAACAACTTTTTGCAAAAATTATTTTTTGGACACCTTCGTCTGAAAGGTGTCTTTCTTTGACCCCACCATCGACCCACAGTATGCCATCGGTGCCGCTGATAAGCAACAATAGCCTTTTCTATAGGGGCATTGCCGGCTCTATCACGAATTTTGCTACCAAATGAAGGATGTGTTTAAAAAGACAATGGATCAACACAATGCACCAACATTCTATTTTTTTAAGCTATGCTATGGTATCGGAAAATCGATTCAATTCGTAAACTATTTTACTTGAGTGATAGAACTATGCGTGGCCAGCTTTTGGTTTTTGCCGCTCACGTAGGGTGCACGCTCTGCTAGAATCACCCCTGCTTAAGAGCTGGCCACGAGTCTGTGACCACTAGGCTACGGCGGCTTTGTTGAATAATTTTAGTTGTAAGCTTCAAGGTTCTGTTTTTCAAATCAAGCAACGAGTTCGAATCGATTTCATTATGGAGCCAGTGTGTCGAATGCCGCTCACCCGGTATAGTGGTCAGTGAAGCTGACTGCGGTGTCGTAGGGATTGTGTTCGTATCCCGGAAAAGGCATGGATGTTTGTGTTGTAATCCTTTCTACTGTCTGTGTTTTTATGCCCCCATGTTCTAAATTGAGTAGTGCACGAGATTTACAGGGACGCTTTTCCGTTTAGGCTCTCTAAGCATGTGCCTAGGGCGCAAAAGAAATTAGAGGGTGAAAAATTAGAAAATTACGTACCAGCACCACCTAGCGAGTCATGAGAGAAGCAGTTTTGTCGTAAAGAATAAAATGAGATCTACTACGGAAAATGAAAAACTTAACAGTTCGATGTTGCTAAGCGCTAAAAGTTATATTACAATGATGTTATTAATGATTTTGCAATGTCCAAAGCTCGAATAAAACCTTTGTTGTACTAGTACAATAAAACACTGACTCAACAAAGAATAAGGTTGTATAAATGTAAAAGATAGTACAGCGTTAAAAAATATGATAATTAACAAGGTGAAAACAGTTCATACAATAACGTATACTGTATACTGTAAATGCAAACGATTTCATTCATTTGCTACTCTAATTCACTACAGAGTGAGTGGGTGGTCCGGGAAGTCGTGAGGTAAGAAACAAACAAGAGTGGCCAAACCACGCCACTATTTTTTCCTTACGGTTGCTACTCCAGGACACGGCGAGTTCATAGGGGTGGTCGGTAATTGAAAGACTTCCCTTCACCTCATGGGGGCTCACCTTCTTTAGGTGAGTACGGGTGTCACAATCCCGAGGTGCCCTATAGTGATCTTTTTCTTTTCCCACGGGGTGTACTGTCTTTGGTAAACACGGGCTTCACGAACCCGGAGTACCCTAGTGATCCTTCTCTATTTTCGACCCTCTTTCTTGTCATTCAATTCATTCTTTCTTTCTCTTCCCGTCTAGACCACAGATATTAAAACAAATGTTTGGCGCAGTGTAGCCGAAATCGGCTCTTGCGCCAATAAACCCCAAAATCAATCAATCAATCAAAGACTCCCCAAACAGCAAAAACTAAGAGAGGGAAAAGAGTAAGAGAGTCAAAGGGAAAATCTCTCCCGAACCAAAACTGACCAGGTAAGAACTGTAGGAGAGGGGTGCTCTGGAAATAGGGTGTGGAGGGAGTAACAATTTGAAGTGCACAGGGGGCCGGGGAGTTTAAAAACGGCCCTGGGGATTTAAAAAATGTGTCGAACGTTATTGTCAATTGCGTAGATCCACATTTCTCTTGGGATTTGCATTTTGAGACTTGTACAAGATCAGTTTATCGACCCTATCATTTGATCGCAGCTTAGAATTAATTCCATTACTTTAATGTTCGTGTAATAATGACTAATGAGTGCGCGTGATTCCAGAGTTTTTCTATTGGAGCTTGAAACAACGAACATGTTTCTTGCTTTAAACTATTAATACATACCTCGAATAGAGTTTAATATATTTTAACCTCTTATTATCTTGATTTCTTTCCACCACTTATCTTAATCAAGTAGACGGACATAAAATAAATTCTAGATATTTCCTAGAATAGTGTTTTAATCCTGTTATTTTTGTGACTCTGAAATATGTGAAAGAATTTAATTATATCAATCATTTTCATTTGATTAGCCCCTTCAGGACCGGCGAAAGCAAAAAGAAGTGTTTCCCCAGACCCACGCGTTCGGAAAGTATACGCACGCACGGCATCGGGAGAATTTCATTTAAAAATTAATGTAAAATCTTAAATGCAATGAAATACGCTAAAATTTATATTTCACTGTAATTGATAAGATCTGAATATACAGTGCAACCATTTTTGCTACATTAAAAAAATGCGAATTTTAAGGAAAATGTTTTTCATTTTAATAAAAAAAGTTCCCTTTTCCCTCTTTTTGCCATGGTGATTAAAGTAAAATGGACGCAAAACTTGCAATATACTATCTGGCAAATATCAAACTATAAATTTATTCACATAAATTTGATGCGGTTTTAACTCATACAAATCTTTTAAATAGAAGCTAATGTATCGCTTTTTTATTTTTAATAAATGCTTATATGCTTTTTATTTTCTTAGTATCACTTTAGTAGGTTTTCTGTTCTTATGGTTGGGTAGTTTGTTCTTACTGAATTTTGATGCGACACATTAAGGAAAAAATTCTTTTTCCTAAAAAAATAAGTCATCGCGTTGGTTTTTGAAGATACGATGTTTAAATATCTCTAATATTAAAATTATTGATGTAAATATGAACCACACACAAATAAAATAAATCCTGAAACTACTATTAAGAATGTCTCATGTCCATTAAACTAATATTCTTTCCTTTTTTCCCCTCCAACTTAGTCAAAATATAAACCCAGAGCGCAATAAATACCGAACCCTTAAATGCCTGATTCTCTCGAAAGATTTAAACATGTGCAGTCGCTTACAATCATAAATATACTGAATCTAATTATAAAACTGAGCCAAATGCACATATTGAAATTCAAAGTTTTGTTAAACATTATTCGGAAAAAAAGCGGACCTAACCCACCAACTATTGCTTTGTAAAAATTAATACAAGATCGTTTCAAACTCTGATCACAACGGTGTAATCATGGGTCCCAGAGAAAAGAAAGTGTAATCACATACGAAATCGTGGACCCTGAAGGGAGAAATGAGTGATCACATATGTGAACATTGTCCTGAACGAAATACGTCTATTCAGCCATTTTTGAATTACAATCGTCAAGTGACTACGCTATTTTAATAGTCCCCTAACCGTAGGCAGCGTTAATGCAGAAGAGTCTTTGAGGACTTTGTACTACTAAATAATAAAATACTTTGTACTACTTTGCCGTAATTAAAATGCAAGTGCTCAAGAGGTCATGGAGAGAAAACCACTGGGAATATTCCAGTGAAGTTTTGTATCTACACGTTTCAGAACACGCGCAAGTCAAATATGCAAATAAAAAAATCTCCATTTTCAACCGATAGATGGCGCTGTGCCGTGTTTCAATGCTTATCGACGGCATATATGCGAATTTTAAGCCCATCGAACTGTATAAAAACAAGACCACACTGAGTAATTGTCAGTCATTACTCTGAATAAGAAGGAACGCGTATTGTTAGTGGAGATATTCTATCAGAATGGTAGCTATTATTCAGTTACTCTGAAAGACTACCGGCGTATAAAACGATTAAGAGGGCCAATGAGTGTGTCAATGGATTGAAGAATATGATTTCTAAATTTGAAGAAACGGGAGAATATTGGGCATTATTCCAGACACAAGATGGCGGCGTCCCGTAAAATCTGACGGGACTCCGGGTAGCAATTGCAGGTAGCAATCCCCCGCTATTGCTACCCGTATTCTCGCAGTAGCAACAACGGCGCATCAAATTAATGACGCTTTTGCCTCTCAGAACGTCATTATGCTCTGTCTAGCAGTTTTGGAAGTTCTATATGCCACCTGCGAGATTTGAAATACGGTACAGCGCCATCTAACGGATGAAAATGGCAATTTCTTTCTTTGCATATTAGACTTTCGCATGTTCCGAAACGTGTAGATAACAAATTTCACTGGAATATTCCCATTGGGTTTCCTTCCAGCACCCCTTGAACACTTGCAATTTAATTGTGGCCACCCTGTACTTGTGATACCCTAAAATTTTGATGCTCGTTATATCTACCGAGGATCAAAACCTTAAAAGAATTGCTAGTGTGAAAGTTACAGGGTGCTGATTCAGATGTAGCTCTCGTCTCTTAATTGTAACTTAAGAATGAGAAAGCCATTAGTATTATTACTTACAATTCGTCCCAGAGCTTTGCCGCCTAACTATACCTTAAACCGCCAACCGGTGTATATACCAGTCCCACTCAACCCGTGTGAGGAGTTCCGCGGATGGCTTTATCCGAGCTTCCAAAGTACGATTATATGTATTGTACTACTGTTTAATACCAGTCCAATGGCTTTAGAATAGATTAAAATGACAGACTGCGTTTGCAAAGTATTTACCTATTTTTAAGGGAAAATTTTACTTATCCGAATCCCCCCCCCTTCATACCCGAACCTACGTGATAAAATGTGGCACTAGAGACCGAATCACGTATCTTTTAGTCGGCAGTTAAGAGGTTAGCAGTTTCTGCATCTTCATAGAAATTCAGGAATTAAGATAAAATTTACCTCCGAAAATTGCTCTAAAGCAGGTTTTTACAAACTAGAAAATTTTGGAAACTAGTTTTATTGGCAAAAAATCCCTTTCCCTATGGAGAAGCTTTGTACAAGAATGTCTAACAGTAACACTTACTCAATGTCTCACGGATTATACGATGCACAATCTCTTTAGAGAGTTTATCTAGCGAGGACTTTATATACAATTTGAAGAAAAAAAAATTCCGATTATGAAGAAATTTATTTGTTATAGTTAGAACATCAAATCACTCGAGTTAATTACATAAATAGTCAACTTTATACTACAATCCAAGTTAGATTCTTTCTAATTAATAACATTACACTTAAAAAATTATGAATACTTTGTATACACACACACTTGCGAGCAGATACACACACAAGTATAGTAGTTTTAAATCAGAACATTACATTGATACCGTATCGGCTTCTTACAAGAGAAAGCATATTTTCCACTTTCTTCCTATTTTGTACATCTAGTGAATTCATTCTATCTGCCATCTCCTTACTTGAAACTAGTCGAGGCAACTGTCCTGCTTTATCCTTACTCGATTCATCTGTTTGATTAAGTGGCCCTTCATGATGAATGCTTTTAAACAGTTTTTCAATTATTTTCTTGGATTTTTCTCCACGTTTATCGTAAAATTCTATTATTTCTTCCTCGTGTTTTTCTGCATATTTCAGTAGGACCTCTGTTAAGGCTTTATCTTCAAACAGACGGTTAAACCAATAGACATCAACGAAGTTAGAAATTGCAATATTACTCAACAACGCTGTTCTGACAATAAGTTTAAGGCCTTCCAATTCGAAAGAGTTAGCAAGCAAGAACAGCTGTATTGCATTTTTGGCGGTTAGATCATTACAATCTCCGCTATACAGGTATTTTAGATACTCGTTGACAGCTTCAGGATGCCCATAGCATTTTCTGATCAATTTCGCAGAATTAGTAACTAGTTCGTTAGTTTGGTCTTTTGTCGTCTCCAAAATTAGTTTAAATAGTTCAGCTCTCGAGTTCAATATTAACTTGTTAGCTTTATAAGTTTCTATTCCGCATTCCAGTTCGACGTCAGCAAAGTATTTCAACCTTCTCGCCATATCCAAGTCCTTTTGGAGAGTTTTATACTTGCATTCAGTTCGCGGAGTTTTACTCGTTGGCCACACTTCTGGACAAAAGTATTTCTGACCACAACAACCAGAGACCTTAACGAGAATTTTGTACTTCGCCTTATCAGGAATACAATCCATTTCCTTTTCGGTAGACATTGCAATGGTAGATAGGTTTTTATCATTGCATACAAGACTTTCAAAGCTAATATAAGCCAATTCTACACCATTTTCAGATTCCATCGAGGTTGTTAAATTCACTTTAGTTGGAGATTCTTTCATATCCTTTCTATGCAAACGGACTGACAGTCTAAAGGTATGCTTTGTATTTTTAATTTTCTCGAACTCTAGTTCTACTTTCAAAACAGTTGGACTTTCACAATTCGTTTGGAATCCTTGATATATACTTCCTACTTTTTCTGTTGGAAATAGTTTTAAGTCACCTCTAAATTCTCTCGTGTGGAACTTGCCAACGGCTTGGTCCTTTTCATATACCAAGTCTTCGATACGCTTTCGTTCGTCATAAATTTTTCGAATATCAGAAAGCTGCTTGACTTCAGTACAAAAATATTCGTCTTCGTTTTCATACAGTTCTGTCAACATCACCTGATCGATATTAGCTTCATTCTCATCACAATGTAGTGGGTTTTCAACTCTTGCAGATCCATCAACTTTTAAATCTTCCTCTGTGCTATCACGTTCTCTATGAGTATCTTCCACATCAGCCATTTTCTGAAATGCACTCGAAGTCAAGTAGCGAAAATCCAAAAGTAAAATCCGCATGAACACACCAGACATTGCCTTTAAATAGAACTGATAGCAGCAGTCTTGCATAAAATGTGCAATATGATTGGCTTAATCATCACAAATGGGGTTTCGAATTAATATGGCAGTAGAACAACATAAAAACTGTAATTGATGAATTTTTCTAATTTTGTGCATCAATGAAGAGACGAAGACGAAATATGAGCTGGTGACTCTTAATTTTGTCTCACAAGATCATTGACCAAATGTGTTTAATTGACCTATAAATATTTATTAACATCCCCCTCTGAATCAGCCAGAGTACAATTGGTAACGGACTCTGTAATTTTGAGCTACGGTCAAGTGTAGAGGGTGACACCTGAGTTGGCTCCCTTCTGCACACTACCACACCAAGATAGCGAGACGACTTTGAGCCTCAGCAGATATAACGTGTACCAGACCCTCCACATGACGGCGGGCCTTAAAGGACTGCAGGATACAAACTCATGACACGCTGGTCACGAGTTCCCCACACTTATGCGAAAAGGAAATCCGAGAACGAAACTCCACACAATATATTTCAAGCGCGTTACCCCTTTTATGACGGAAATGTCACATATTCACCAGTCTCAAATAAGCTCCTCGAACCACAGGCCATTTAATACACTTTTACAAGGGAATGGTCAATCCTGTAGAAACAGCATGAAACGCAATTCACCAGTGTTTCTCAGGCAGGCGATGACCATTGCGGAAAATTGCATATGTGACTCACCATCTCTACAATATTTTCCGTTGGTCAGTACTTCGTCGTGAAAAGGTTAAGACCATATCAACTCAATGAGAAAACACACTCATATTTATTTCTATCTAATATTAATCGGGTAAGTGAATATTAACGTGGCCCTACTCAGCTACATAAGAGCTCTTGGTGATGGATCTCGTAATTTTGAACCGTGGGCAAGTGACGAGAACGATAAATGAACTGACACCCTTCTCCTAACGTCCATACCAACGGGATGATGTTTGAGCTACAACACAATTAACGTGCATCGGCCCCTCTGCACGACGAGTCTTTAGCGGCACTAGGTTCAAACTTATGGTACACTAGCTACGAGTCCGTGGCCTTAACCACTAGGCTACCATGGTCACATAATCTGAATCGGAATAACTGCAAAATGCTATAACCAATCAATTATAAAATTTTGCCATGTTATGGAAGCTCAGTTTATTTTGCCATAGTATTTTCCAGACGCTGTAAAACAGTAATAGTTAGAGACTGGCACCACCTCAGCGAACCATAAGGTATATGTACTTGTAACGTTTATGTGTAATCCCTGGCAGAAGGGTCGCAAACAATAGCTGGCGTGTCATGTGATTAATTAATAGAAATGACGGCGTCTGCTGGGAAGAAGGCTGTTTCTGTTCTTGAATTTAGCAAAATGGAATTCGCAACATCTGAACAACAGCATTTATGATCATGATTTGGGAAAAAGCCCCTAACTAGAAAATCTATCTGTCAATGGTATGAATAGCTTACAACTACGAGCTGTTTGTGCAAAGGTCAAAGTCCCGGGGCTGTGAAACAAAGTATCACAGCCTCTATGGACGGAGTTGATACCGTAACACACTTTTTGGGTGGAAATGGATTGCCGGCTCGATGTGTGTCATGTGACTAAAGGACTAAGAATATATAGAATATCTGTGATTGTCTCTATTAAAACTTCAAATAGTTCCATACAATTCCGTTACAGAAGGCACATAATATCTTACAATGTTCTTGATTTATGGTGCATTTAACTATATACTTCTTTATGAATCACCTTATATAAAGGAGAGCCACACCACACCACAATAACAATGAAATGGTTTATTTAGGTATTAAAATCTATGTCGCTCCGCGTCCCATAAAACCTTTAATATAGATTACATTGAATTGTTGGTTGCATTCGTGATATTGAACGAATTAATCGTAATTTTTAACACTAAATTGACTGACGATGACCTTGAAAATCTGGGTTATGCACTAGGTTACTGGACTTGTGGCTGATGTTTCAGGAGACCGAGCCCTAATGTTCCCGAAGACCAACTGTGTAAAGGGGTTGAGGATAAATCTGTCGAGCCCAAAGTCCTTCCAAGGGTGCGGTGTCGAAGTTTAAAGAGTGCTGCCAACTGGGGTGTCGCTTTCATCATTTCAACGTGGTTCTAAGAAACTCTATGAGAAGTAAGGAAACTTTATACTTCAAAATCAAATGATTATAGATTCTTTCCTTCCTGTCATTGAAGACTTGAGAATATAGTATAAGTAACTACATATACTATAGTAAGAGTTATAGTATGAGTAACGACTTTTGATTTTTACATAAAACTACATTATTCTCAACCCACAGTTCTGAAGCATAGTGGAGACCGCAGTAGCCTATAGGTCAAGGCAACGCACACATAGTTGGCGTGTCTTGAGTTTGAGCCTAGTGCCGCTGAAGACCCACCGTGCATAGGTTGTCGAGGCTCAAATGTCCTTTCGGGGATGTGGAAGTTAGGAGAGAGAGGGCGGGGGGTGCCAGTTCAGGTGTCGTCCACGTCACTTGACCATGGTTCAAAATTACGTGGTTGTCGCCAAAGGTCCACATGTAACTCTATGCGGTAATGTTAATATTTACTCAGATTCACTTACTCACTGACACGTAGTGTGATCATGGCAGTTTAGTTGTAAAGGTTACGAACTCGAGGCCGGCACTTCACGGTTTGACTCCTGTTGCTACTGAAGATTCGCCGTTTAGAAGGGGCCGATGCATGTTAAATTTGTTTAGTCCAAAGTCCTATTGTTATGTGGATGCTCGCCAAGTTGATGATATTTGGCTACTTGATTCTTAACTTGTGCTTCTGCAGTTGTTATCATTACAACTTGCATCATAATTATTTTTATTGGCTATTTGTATTGTGTTAACCCTATTAATTCGATTTATCTACAGATCTAACCATTTCTATGCTTTGGATTGCCTAGATTGTGCAGAATTGTCTTCTGACGTTTATTTGAACAAGGATATTTTGAACATTTTTGGTGAGTACCATTATCTTTTTTTAAAATAATATAAAATCCACGCTTTTTTAATTTTTGAACCGAAAGGATTACCGAAATCACATTTTCTGTCTATTTTATATTCTAATAGTACCGTTTTTTTATTTTAATTTCTTCATTGAGATTTCGCCCATTTTGGTCGTGATTAAATGTGGTAAGCAAATCAGCAAACAGAAATAAAATAAAAATAAGAAATTGGCTGGGGTATGTTTTACTGAGGATTTTACGGTGCAAATTTGGGAAGCTACAACATTAGATTTTTTGGACATAGTTTTGTCCACCTGGCACAAATTACAAATTTCCACTTTATTTTTCTTCAATTTTATTTTAATTACTGCATTTTTTACACATTCCTTGTTCGATGAAATTTGCCAGCTTTTTTGGATTTATTGAATATTATTCCTCTTATTTTCCATATGCTCGAGGCATTCGAATATATTGAAAATATATTCAAATAATTGGATTTATAAGCTCATTTTTTATCATTTTCCCCACATACCAATTTTTATATATTTCAGGTTTTTTCTTTCAGTATTTCTAAGTACATCGTATTTTATATCTTTGAATCATGATACTCGCGTGCGCGCGTATTTTTCTAACGTGTTTTACACAAAATAATAAGTACAGTTTTGCATTTTTAATCATTTTTGCTTCTTTTAAAAGTAATGCAATTAAAATCGTTCGTCAGGAATAATTCATTCTTTTAAATTATTTCCGTGTCGAGTTCTTAGTGTTAGGCTGCCATCTTGGATTGAAAAATACTGGGTGCCCAACTCTTATACGGCATGGTTTCGAAACGGCGGCGATGCCAAAAAGAAGTTTGGCGCGTAGCGTACTAATAATAAATTAGTACCGTATGTCTTATTGCGGCTCTTATGGAGCAAATTTGCGAGCCCACAATAGTAAATCTATCTGGCATATTTCTTTTTGAATGACATCAAATTGCAAATTTCCACTTTATTTCATTTTTACATTTTATTAATGGATTTTTTAAACACATTACTCATTCGTTAAAATTAGTACATAACTCAGAAATTTTAAATATATTTTGTATTCCCCCCCCCATATCATTTTTCTTATTTTTCTCTTTCCGGGCCTTTCTAAATTCTTCATATTCTATTTTTTAAAACCCTGTTAAACGTATTTTTCCAATTTGTTTTCCACAAAAAAAGTGAGTATATATTTGTTTAATTTACTTTTTTTTTTGCTTCTTTTAAAATGTATATAATTAAACTCTTTCATCAGAATAAGCTATTTTTTTAAAAATTATTTTCATGTCGAGTTTTGGTCCACCACCTTGAGTTTAAAATTACTGGGCATCCAAATTTTATTTGGCGTGATCTCACAACAGCGCCAAAAAGACGTTTGTCGTGTATTGTACCAATAAATTAGTTTCTCGGAGTGCTACCCGCCAAATTGTTTTTAAATTTCGCTAAGTCAGGCGATAACATTACAATGTGGTTACCATGATGTTTATCGTTTGGTACTGTGCTTGCGATAATGATTTCGAATATGAGCGTTATTTTTTGTTTGTTTTTATTGTGACAAACCTATGGAATTCTTTGATTTTAATATTTTTAAAAAAAATATCTATTACATATTGGACGTTGTTTTTGTAGCATGTTTTTGTAGTGGACCCCAAAAGTGTTCGTACGCATGCAATTTCCTATAAAATTTAATGTTTTCGACTAATATAAACTAATATATTGTAATTGTAATTTTTTAATGATATCTGCAACTTGTTCTTAATAGAACAACATAATTATTTTCTTAAAAATGGTATAACTATTATTTTTAAAAATTAATAATCAAAAAGCTATTGAAAAATTACTCCACAAAAGTCTTCGTACACCTAACAAAAATCTCAGCATAGCTTTAAATATTGTATTTCCTTTCTTACTTTATACTTAGTAGGATATCTTTTAGTGTCCACAATAACTTTCAAATATTTTGGTACAGATTTAATCAGTTTTTTGTAATTTCTGCATTGGTTTTCCTCCATGCTTCTGTTATTATTGTTTTTACTTCTCATTATGTGTTTATATGTCATGTTTTCTCTTTTTTTAAATAAAATTCTCACTAAATATGTTCTACTGTGCTAAATAAACTGATTGAAGAGGTTTTTTCAGAATTTTGTGGCAGTTCTTGAGACACCAGTGGCATATATTGAGAGAAGTGCGCTTGGTGTCATTATCTTGTTAAAAAAAAATGAAGTGGTCTCCAATATCCAAATTTTTGACGGATAATTTAAAATTCTTCTAAAATACTTAAATGGTGCTCATGATTCACAATACCATAAAAAAGAACCAAATTACCTAATTTTAAAGTCGATTTACACTCCCACACAAGAACTTCTCCACCTCCATGCTTCAGCATGGAGATGGAGGAGTTCTTGTTCCACATAAATTAATGGGATTAAATTCCTCATTTTTTCATTTACAAACTTTTATATGCCCATCAGAACCAAAAATGTTTAATTTTCTGTCATTCCAATCAATTTGCTGTCAATTTTGAATTTTCTGAAACTTAATCTCAAGAATCAAATTGGATCAATGAACCATGGAGATGGATGTGTTCTTGCGTGGAGGTGTAAATCGACCTCAAAATTAGGTAATTTGGTATTTTTTATGGTATTGTGAATCATCAGCTCTATTTAAATATTTTTAAATGAAATTTTAATTTATCCGGCTAAAATTTTGATATAGGGGACTACTTCTTTTTTTTAACAGGATAATGACGCCAAGCGCTCTGCTCTCACTGTGCGCCGTTGGTGTCTCTATAACTGTCCAAAATTCTGAAAACACCTCCTGGATCAGTTTATTTAGCCCAGTAGAACATATTTGGTGAGAATTTTATTTTTAAAAAAAAAAGAAAACGTGACATATATAAACACATAATGGGAGGTAAAAACAATAATAACAGAAGCATGGAGGAAAACCGATGCAGAAATTACAAAAACTGATTAAATCTATACCAAAATATTTGAAAGTTATTGTGGACACTAAAAGATATCCTAATAAGTACTAATTAATATAATAGATATAATATTTAAAGCTAAGTTTTGAGATTTTTGTTAGGTTTACGAAGACTTTTGTGACGTAATTTTTCAATAGCTCTTTTTGATTATTAATTTTAAAAATAATAGTTATATCATTTTTTAAAAAAAATAATTATGTCATTCTATTAAGAACAAGGTGCAGATATAAAAAATTACAATTACAATATATTAATTTTTATTAGTCGAAACATTAAATTTTATAGGAAATTGCAAGTGTACGAACACTTTTGGGGCCCACTGTATCTTGGTTTGCGATTTCATTCCGTGGAATGATGGATATTTCGGAAATTATTGTTGAATTCCAGGATATTTTTTAAAAAAAAGAGTATGTGCTATGGATTATTCTTTTATTTTTTATGGAATAAAATGTTATTTAAATTCTCACTATTGATTATTTTTGTTTTCTAGAAATCTGGTTTTCTTCTTTTCAGTCTAACAAGGGGAGGGCACAACTAAGTTTATTCATTTTGGGACAAGACATAGTATAATATTAGTAGTCTATTAGGATGTTCAACCCTCAAAATAACTCTACCGAATGCCCGGTCAAAGTCGGAGCAAATAGCATTCCAAATTTATGGTTAGCTTTTATACAATTAAGATTTTATTGTTTTCAACGATGCAGTAGCTCAAATGGCAGAGCACCTGGTTTCTATACGGAGGACTTGGGTTCTAATCACGTGGTGAACTTTTCCCCCCAATTCATTTAATACTTTTTTTAAAACTAAACAAATTTATTTATTAAATATTAAATGATATGTTATGTAATTGCTTTGTATTATATAAAGTAAATTAATTACTGTAAATATATAAATACTTAAATTATATTTTATAAATATATATTTTTATTAATAAACAATATTTATAGTAAAATATATAAAAATATAAAATGATATTTTATATAAAAGATAGTTTCAAATAGTTTTACAATGTGAAATACAACATATTATAAATAAAACATTATATATAATGTAAAATAATCTATAACATACATTATTATTATTATTACTATTATTATAAAATTAATTATTTTATTATTATAATAAAAAATGTTTTTATATATTATTAATTTAATTATCGTATAATTATACAAAAATATCCTTTTTAAATAAATGTATTTAATTTTCGGATAGGGTTCGAGTCATGTTATCAACTTTTTTTTCCCAATTCATTTAATTATTTTTTAAAATTAAATAAATTCATTTAAAAGGATTTATTAAATATTTTATAAGATAGTAAAATAATTAAATTAATAATATATAAAAAAGACATTATTTTTACTATATTAATTATAAAAAATTTACTCTTATAATAATACTGTATTTTATAGTAATGTTATATTATAAGTAATATTTTATTTATATGTTGCATTTCACATTGTAAAAATATTTCTAACTAATTTTTATATAAAATGTCTTTTATTATTTATTATATATTTCATTACAGATATTTTTTATTAATACAAAAGTATGTTTATAAAAAAATATAAAAATTTATATAACTACAGTTATTATTTTACTTTATAAAATAACAAAATAATTACATAAGATACCATTTAATATTTTAAAAAAATAATTTAGTTTAAAAAATAACTAAGCAAATTGGGGGGGGGGGGTAGTTCATTTCGTAATTTGAACCTTAGACATCCGTGTAGAAAGCAGATGCTTTGCCAGATGAGCTACTTCGTCAGTGGAAACAATTAAAACTTAATCGTATAAAAGCTAAGCATGAATTTCGAAGTCTCCCCCCCCCTCCGAATTGACTGGCCATTCGGTGGAGTTATATTGAGGTTTAACACCATAAAGGAATACTACTATTACACGAAGTCGCGTCACAAAATGAATTTCCTTAGTCTTTCCCTCCCTTTGTTAGTAAAGTTTTGTTTTTACGAGTGTTATAAAATGTAAAAGACATGAACATTGTTTCTAAAAATGTGAGAAATTAGATGAAAGATTCTTTTATTGTGGATCGTAGGGTGCAAATTCACATTCTTTTAATAACAAATCTATCAAGCAGAATTTTTTGAATGGTAGTAAAGTGTGAATTTCCAATGTTTTAATTTTAGGAATGATTTCATTATTTTTTCACATTTCACAGCAATTCTTCAATTTTTTTTCTTTTTTAATATTTAATTTTTCTTCTGATCTCAAAATATTTTTTAGATTATTTTTCACTACATTGCATGTTTAAAGTTTTTTCCCTGCACATATTTAGGAATTATCATTTTACATTTTTTTGTACTGGTGCTTATACTATTCAGCACCATTTTTTCCCCTACATGGTAAAAGTTAGCAGAATTCTTGTTATTTCATTTAAATGACATGTGTAAATAGTTGTAATTCTACTGTTCTGGCTTTCATAATTTTTAACCCTTTTTTTAATTCTGTACAACCAGTTTTAAAGTGCTAGGTGGTGTGACCTTAGTTAATATGTAACTTTCTAAAGCCTATTGTTTATGATTTTAAGTCGCGGAAACGTGGCGATAAGAAATTAATTATAATTTTAATTTATATTCTGCATTACTTAGATAATTATATTTTTACTTTTATATATTGAAAGGAAACATTAGATATTAAAAGAACAGTATTAAGCAAAGTTTTTATAATTCAAGAATTATCCAAGGACTTTTAACTACAAGGGCGTATTCTCCCTCTCCTTTTCCACTGCATAAGAAAAAATTCTGCAATATCTCGACACATTTTTTAGTTATATGAAAGTATTTATGAAACTTTCGAATATTTTTTGCGTGGTTAGATTTTTACGTGGTCCCTATCTACCGGACAAAAACAAGTTTTACAGTAATTCATTCAGATATTACGTGTGGTTTCCTGTAATGTCACCAACATGGTCCTTAAAAAAGTACCAAATACTTTTCTTAATAAAAAAGTTTTTTTTCGCATCATGTCTTTATAACCATTTTCATGCATTGTCATCCACTTCAGAGCTATAGTCCAAATTGCAAGACTTTAGCACATCGGGAAGTTAGTTTATTAAATTCAATTACAAAATTCCCCCCTGACAACTATACAAGAAAGCGAGTTAATAAAAACATGATAACTTGGGGGGGGGGCTATTTAACACCAGCGCCACGAAATTGAATACGTAAACGCAACATGATCCGTTCTATTAACATGGGGTCTTTGTTCGTGTAAATTCGTGTAAAGTTCCAAAGTTAGAAGATCCCTGTAGAAATCGGGGCCTGCCTGTTCGGGGACCCGGGCTTGGGACTAGAACTCCCCCCCCCCCCATTTTGATGCATTGCCATCCACTCCTGAGCTATTATCCAAATTTCAAGTCTCTAGCGCATCGGAAAGTTAGTTTAAAATCAATTAAAAAATCCCACCTGGACATACATACAAGAAAGCAATCAAAAAACATGGGAGCCTGGGGGCCCCTCTTTGACTTCAGAGCCACGAAATTGTATACTTAGACGTAACTTAACCCATGCTATCGACAGGTGGTCTGTGTTTGTGTAAATTCGTGTAAGTTCCGGAGTTACGGGGCCCTTTGTCGAAATCTGGGGACACCTCTTCGGGTACCCGGGTTCGAGACTAGAACTTCTTTTTTTCACATTTTCATGCATTGTCTTCCACTTCTGATCTATGGTACAAATTTAAAGTCTCTATATCATCAGGAAGTTAGTTTAAAATCAATTACAATATTCCACCCCGACAGACAAGAAAGCGAGTTAATAAAAAGATGTATAAAAAGCATCAGAAAATGAAAACTATTCATTCAATTCAAATTTGTAAGTAAAACTCTTTGTTTCCTCAAATGATATATTGTTAAAATTTGAATGAAATGTTTTTTAGACTTTAAAAATAAAGAAAAATTAAATAATTGATAGCAATTATTTTAATAAAAATCCAATTATCAGAAATATTTCCGATGTTTGAAACCTTCCGTAAATACATATTGCTACCATGAGATTCTACTTTTAATCCGAAATATATCAAAGTCACTTATTCAAGATAATCAAAGTTTTTATTAAAGAAATATGGAAAAGTTCGGAGTAATTTCCCTATTTTTTTTAACCAGCTGGAGATAATTTTCCTGGCCGAAGCACGCTTTCCATCCAAATGCTAATTCCTTTTTTGAGTAACCCTCAGGGGGCTCACCTTCTTTAGGTGAGTACGGGTGTCACAATCCCGAGGTGCCCTAGTGATCTTTTCCTTTTCCCACGGGGTTTACTGTCTTTGGTAAACACGGGCTTCACGAACCCGGAGTAAACTAGTGATCCTTCTCTATTTTCGACCCTCTTTCTTGTCATTCAATTCATTCTTTCTTTCTCTTTACGTCTAGACCACAGATATTAAAACAAATGTTTGGCGCAGTATAGTCGAAATCGGCTCTTGCGCCAATAAACCCCAAAATCACTCACTCACCTTTTCTGAGTAAAATTAGATTAGAATGTAGTGACCTAATAGAGTATAAAGTGTAACGTACGATAAAAAAGAGGGAACGATACTGAAAAGCATTAAAAATGCCTTTTTGAATTATATTCAACTCAAATTCGAGGCACGAACAGATTTAAAAGATATCCTCTCTTTGTTCGTTCAAGATGAACAAGATTTTTTTAACCAAGAATTAATTCTATTTAACCAAGATTTTCTCGCACATAATGCAAATCTTTAATAAAAAAAGCTACTCATCTTACTATTGCAACGTTTGTTTTTTCGACCGCTTCCCCATTGGACATTTGGAAAATTATCTAATGTTTATGTCAAGAGAAGATATTTCATCTTAGGATGCTCGTATGTGTGTTTACCGTTAAATGATAAAAATCTAATTTTTTCTTCTAGAGGAAATACATCCATTTCTGTCAGTTAACTAATTTTTAGTTAGAACTTTTCTTTAAAACTGACAGTTACTTTTCTTGAAAATTACATGTTATGCATATTATTATTCAAGGAAAACCATTTTATTTTAGGGGAATAAAATTTCCCCCTATTTTAAGTTTTTACTGGAAGTCTTTCTGTGATGATTAAATAAAAAAAAATGTCGTATTTCTCTCACTATAAATTAAATGTTTTTTTCAGTATTTCAAGCATTCTAGATACAAAAGTTAATTTGAATGAATTTTGTATCACATTCATATTTTTATTATAATTTTTAATAAAAATAACACATATCTATAATAAATCATAAAATTTATAAATAATTATTTCCTAGCTCGCATATCTATACTTGGTTTCTATATCATTAATTTTTCAATATTAACTTCTAACATCAAATGTATAAGTACAAATTTTTGCAATCAAATTTATTGCTACTTTTAATATTTAAAAAAATTAAATCATGTAAAATCCAGAGATTTTAATGTGAAATACACTTAAATATAATGCTTGTTATCTGTTGGAAAAGTACATTTTTTTTATGAAAATAAGATAGTGAAATTTTATAAGAACTTAATAATTACTCCTAAGTAAAAATTATATACAATCTTACTTTTTAAGGGAAGATGGCTTTTTAATTGGATTAAACAATGGATATCCTAAATAAATGTATTTAGCACATTATTCTGTATCATTTTTAGCATTTGGAGATTAATTGTTTATTACAAATGCACTTAATTCTTTAAAATCTAAATTTATGTATTATAATACGTGAAATACTTAAATGGGTTGATTTAATTTAAAGTGGAAAAACGCACATTATTTTATTATTTAATCATCAAACATTTTTAAAATTTTATTTGATGAAAAATTTTATTCCCCTAAAATTAAATGAATTTCCTTGAATAATAATATGTAAAACATGTAATTTTCACGAAATAGTAACTGTCAGTATCAAAGAAAAGTTCTAATTTAAAATTAGTTTACTGACAGAAAAGGATTTATTTTCTCTAGAAAGAAAAATTAGTTTTTATTCTTTAACGGTAAACACACACATCCGAGCATCCTAAGATGAAATATCTTCTCTTCACATTAGATAATTTTATAAATGTCCAATGTTTCCAATAAATAAACTTTTCAATTGTACTACGAGCAGCTTTTTTATTAAAGGTTTGCATTATGTGCGAGAAAACCTTGGTTAAATAGATTTTACTTTAAGCTGTGTAGAAAAATCTGGTACATCTTGAGCGAACAAAGCGAGGAAAATATTTGAATCTGATCGTGCCTGGAATTCAAGTTGAATATTTTAGAAAGGCATTTTTTAATGCTTTCCAGCATCGTTCCATCCTTTACATTGTACGTCACTCTTTATACTCCATTAGGAGTTCACATTCTAATCTAATTTTACTCAGAAAGTGAATTAGCCTTCGAATGGAAAGCATGCATCGACAAAGAAAACGAGCTGTACCCGGTTATAAAAATAGGAAATGACTCCGGACTTTTACATGTTCTTGAATAAAATCGTTGATTTATATTGAATAAGAGACTTTGATATATTTCGAATTAAAAAGAGAATCTGACGTTCGCAATTTATTTTTACTGTAGGTTTTAGACATCAGAAGTATTTTTGAGTGTTGTGGAAATTTTATTAAAACTATTGTTATTTACTAGTTTATATTTTCTTTATTTGTTATTTCTTAAAAAAGAACATCTTTTATTAAAATTGTTATAATATTTTTCTTTTCAAAAACGAAATAAGGGATTTTATTAGAAACTTTGAATTGACAGAATCGTTGAACATTTTGTGTTGCTTTTTTGGTACTTACTTACTATTAAACTGAATTTATTGCAACCAGATTGGCGACATTCAATAAAATTCGCACACATTCTAAAAATGACATACATTGACAGAAATAAAGAGTATATAATAGAAAAATATTAGGGAATTATATATAAATAATTTTTAGTAATAATATATATATCTAATATATAAAATTCTTGTGTCACAGTGTTTGTAACCAAACTCCTCCGAATAGGTGTAGCCGATTCTTATGAAATTTTGTGCGTATATTCAGTAGGTCTGAGAATAGGACGTAAACTATTTTTCATTCCGATATTGTAATTAGTTAAAAATATATTAATTAAAAACGTTAAAACGCTTAATTGTCTTAACCCTGTTTGTTATTTTTCCCGCCTGGAATCGAGAATGAACAGAGGGTGAAATTTTTCGGTATTCTCGACGTTATTTAAGCAGCCATCCGAGTTTTTTTGTTAAATCAGACAAAAAATAATTACAGAATCGGAAAGATCGTTTCTTTCGCCACGATACAGTATAATTTTCTTTGAAAAATAATATTTCCTATTTTTTAAGATTTTTTAAAAAGATTGTTCAAATTGATGCGTTTTTATGAAAATTATTTCGAAATCGTTGCGTATGAATTTATTTTCGTGTTATGAAAACGATATTCTACACTAAATAACTTCAAGCCTTTTTTTTTAGAACCAGTCATTTAAAAAATAAAATGCCCAAAACTTTTTTTTAAAGAATTTTCGGAAAATTGTCGAAATTTTTAACTTAACATTGAATAGCTTCGTTATTTATTAAGATTATCCTACGAAACGTTTGTGGCGTTTGTAGAATAATGTTATCAAACTTCTGTGCGAAGATTGAAAATATTGCTTAAAAATTACGGATTTTAAAATTTTTTTTGCGATTTTCGTAAAATAACGTTACTGCATGATATAACCTAAACAGTATTTTTGTACATTTTTTATTTAAAAGTTCTTCGTTTTTGAAATTAATGTGTGAAGTTTGAAAGCATTAACTTAAAAATTAAGCCCTGAAAAATAAAAACTTTAATAAAAAATACGCGATTTTACAGTTTGCCAAGCCTTGGCGTCGAAAAATGGTTTCGCGCCAAATAGCTTTCAACTGTTTCACCTGAAGCTTCACATCTAACTCAAGGGTTCACATCTAACCAAAAAGTTCTGACTTAAACATGCGAAAATCAGCAAATTTGGCAAATAAAAAAAAATTACAGTGAAAAAGTTATTTTTGCTTCAATTTTCATCATTTTTTCTTTAGATAATTTTCAAAATTAAATCATTATTGATGTCAGATTAAGATGAAAGAATGTATTCAATACATTTCTGAGATTAATTTAAAATATTTATCTGTATCAAATCAATGATTTAAAAAATAAAAAAACCAACAATTTTTTTGAACAAATTTTAATAAAACACTCAAAATACTTAAATCAATCGTTTAATGATTTATTCTTTAAAAAAGATAATTGCATGAAACTTTATTCCCATGTGTCGAACATTTCAAAAATTCCTCACAATTTTACTTCAAAATTTAAAATAGTATGAAATTTTATAATTTGAAAAATTTCTACTATTCTGTCTTTTTTCAACATACAACTATTTTTAAAAAGGCTACATTTTCATTTCCGAGGACTAAAAAACTGCAACGAAAGAATTGGAAAGTGGGTGAGTGATTTATAAATTCGCACTGTTCACCTACTCGAGAATTTTTGACGACGAACTTCGAAATTTTAATCCCCGGTCAAGTGATGAGGACGACACCTGAGCTTTCACCCATCTCTCCTAATTACCACGCTAACTTAAGAACAAATTTCGAAAAAGGGAGTTTTTATGACATAGTTAAAGAAATCACTCACATCGCGCGCATACACACACACACATAAGTGCCATCGTCCTAAGAAACAGGAAATTCCCGTGGGGATGAAGTTATTCACTCGGTAAAAGTCCGTGCAACCCCTGGGTAAGCGGAGAGGTAAGAAACAAAGAAGTCAAAGTAATTTCGAAAAATAATATTGGAAGTGCTGATTTTGTCAAGAGAAGGGAAAATGTTAAACGAGAAAGCCATGATACGCACTCACGGGCCATACACTCACATCGTACGTGTTACACCCACACAGAAGTGCTGGCGTCAGAAAGAAAGGAGGAAATTAACATGGGGATTAAGTTATACCCTCGGTAAAAGCCCGTGCAACGCCGGGCCGGTCAGCTAGTATATTTATATATATATATATATATATATATAATATACAATAATATTTTTTTAGTTTTATTTTGCAACTTATTTTTATTTAAAAATTCGTTATATCCCAGATTCGCATTTCAGTAATCCAGTATGTCATATCAAAGAACGATAAAGCTAGTAGATTTGCAGCAATCGTGGAAATATGAAAAGAAGCACATGGTTGCCATGATTGCGCCTACGCCACGTGAGAAATTGTGTGTTGATAAATTGGTGAGTTATTTTGAATGTTGGTATGATTACAATGATACATAAATACTTTTTTCCATTTCGAAAAATTGGTATTTAAACATTATACTATCAAAGTAAATTTCGCCAAAACAAAAAATAAGTCGCCAATTCAAAAAAATGTTGCCAAGTGTTGTTATAATATTTATTGTGTTCCAACTCCACATCCTAATCTAATTTTACTCAGAAAGTGAGTTAGTCTTCGGAAAGAAAGCGTGCATGGACAAAGAAAAGGATCTTTAACTGTAAAAATAGGGAACTTATGACTGTAGACTTTTACATATCGTGAATAAAAGATTTGAATTGTTTGAAAAAAGGACATTTCCGAAAAAAATGAAAATCTGACAGTAGCAATTTGCATTTTTATCACGAAATTTGGCGACAGCTTTTAATTTGACAAAATTTATCGACGTAATAATACGTTAGTACCGAAGTTTTTTGAAGGTAATATTTTTCTTGTACATTAACATGATGTTATATTTTAAAGGTGAAGTCCAGTGACTGAGTGGTTGCGTATCACGCTTCCAGCGAGCTTCACATAAGTTCAAATCCCAGACTGGGCAAGGGTGACTCAGCCTTTAATCTATTCAGTGGGTTGATAAATGATAAGCTGGCTTTGGTACTAAACACTGGGGTTTTCACGTCAGATTGACCAACTGATCTACTCATGTAATGTCTTTATTACTGTTACTTTTCGACACAGCACGTCGTGTCACTGGAACAAAATTCTATCTCTCTTAATACCACAAGACACATTCGCAATTCTCCGCGTAATACACAAAAGTCCAGTCTCAAAACCAACAGAACTCCCTTCTTCTCTGTCCGTTACGTTGCAAGGCCAACGCCCTTTTTTTTACCTCGCGCTCCTAATAAAAACGAGGAACTCTCTCTTCCCCGACCGTCACCTTCGAGGGTCAATCACCTTCTCCTAAAAACAGTAACCCACCGCTTAAGACGCACTAAATAGCGCCAACATTCCATAATCTTCCGCCAACAGTAGCCAGACACTACACGTCGCGACCAAGATTATGGTTAATTACAAATTAAGCATAAATCTAAAACAAAAAAAAAACTGACTACTTTGGCAGACCTCTCCCTAAAACTACACTACTACATACACAGCAGTACAATTAATGGCAAATAACACAAATATGGATTACCATAATACACTATACTAGAAATATATTAGAAAATACAAAATCAGCATATTCACATAAAAAGTATTACCAAGAATTATCCAAAAATAATTACTAATGCTAACCAATAAAGAAAATACAGTTTTCATCAAAGAAACACACACGGGAAAATTCAAAAAATCTAAGTAACTAATAGTTTAGCAAAGTATTAAGAGATTCATGATACAAACAAAATGCCATCTTAACTTTTCCTCTCTATATTCAGATAGTAAATGAGCAAACTAACATTATTTCACTATGAATATCAAGCTTCACAAATACCATTATTGAATTAACTCTAAGAGTACACAGTTAAACCATACTTAAATATTCAATAATAGACGGTTTCCTGGCAAACTATGAAAATTTCACTTTTAAATGAATACTAAGGTTAACATATATGCATAAACAACGCACACAAAAATAAATAATAAGGATACATGATATGAATTATTTATGTCCAACGGATAACGATTAATTATTTACCTCCTGAGCAATGTCCTACATCAAAAGTGTTCGTTTGGGTAACAAGTGTCTGGTTCCATTCGTGTTTTAACTGTTGCAAGGGGAGGTGATTTCACACTTTCTCCTTCAGTCCCCGACGGCATTCCCACTCACGCTGGGTCAAGGACCTCCGGTTCTGGGTTCTAGTTTCACTCTTAAACTTTTCCACGGCAGCTGTCCAGAAAGGGGGGGGGAGGCCTCCCGCGATGTTTTTCTCCATCTTTCTCTGGTCCCATAATGCACGGGAGGGGCTTTCCTTTCAGAACCGAAGTCTCCATACATGGTCGCCGTTCAGAAACACTATTCCCGAGTTTTTGATAATCTATGTGGCTCTTTCTCGACTTGAATCTAACTTTTTTCCACATCTTAGCTTTCATTGTCTTTTGATCATCTCTTTCTCGCAATGCTTTCCCTATCTTCATAATACCAATTTGTTTGATACAATCATGCAGTTTCCAAGCAGGTTTTTCTATTCCTTGTTTATCTTGCTTATCTCGTTTACCTTTAAAACACCAATGATGGAGCACAAGTATAATGTTGCTTGAGACTTTTAAATTCACTTTCTGTTGTAATTCTGCAACTGTCTTTCTGCTTAATTTTTTACGTTTTCCCTGGACCAATTTTGACTTTTCTTCTTCAATTTCATCTTACTCTAAATCCAATGTCTCTTTATTAAGGATCGCCGGATTAATATCATCTTTAACTTCATCTCTTATCACATCGACTGGTGTTTCTTCTTTTCCTTCGCACATCTCCTTATCGGCAGGAATTAGCGGCACTTTAGATGAGTCTCTAGATAAACCCTTTCCTTCCCCAACAGTGACAGGTTGAGCTACAGCATATGCATTAACACTAAGCATTTGGGCCTTTCACCTTTGAAAACAAGAACTTTCTCGATTGCTTGAGGTACCTCCATATCTTCATCTGACTTTTGCTTTAAAAATTGTTTTTGCTATTCTATTATTTTACACCTTTCTTCTTGTAAGCACTTCTGTTTTTCTGCTTTCATTCTCCTTTTGTGTTTTTCTTGAACCTGTTGCATCTGCTCTTGCGCAAGCCATCTTTCTTTCTCCAATCTCGTCTCTTCTTCCACACACAAAGCTATTCTTTCGATCATTTTCCTTTCTTCTTGGGCTTTACGTCTTTCTTCCACTGCTTTGGCATTTTCCTGAGCCTTTAGCTTCCTCCTCGGCCCTAAGTCGAGCTTCTTTCTCAATTCTCCACCTTGCTTCCAATATTTTAGCTTCTTTCTCAGCTTTAAGTCTGACCTCCTCCTCAGCTACGTGTCTTGCTTCCTCCTCTCTCGGCTCTCAGTCTAGCCTCCTTCAATTGTGCATGCCTTGCTTCTCTTATTCTGGCTTCCTTTTCTGCTTTCCATCTTGCTACTTCTATTCTCGCTAATTCCAGTTCCTGTATTCGCTCCAAGCGCCGTTCTTCTGCTTTCTTTTTAAACTCTTCTTTCCTACTATCCTCTTTTTTCATTCTGTCCTCTATCGTAGTTGCTGAGACATCTCTAACAAATTCTTCATCTTCTAAGTACGCCGTACTTAGCATTAACTTCTGTTTCAACTCCATAATTCCAAGGTCAGCATCAACGGTTTCTCCCATTTCGGCTAGAACCATTACTAAACCTTTTGTGGCGTTTTCAAACATTTTTTTCCTCTTCTCTGGTTCGAGAACAGTGAGTGTGTTGTAATGTCTTTATTACTTTTACTTTTCGACACAGCACGTCGTGTCACTGGAACAGAATTCTATCTCTCTTAATACCACAAGACACAAGCTCATTCTTCGCGCAATGCACAAAAAGTCCAGTCTCAAAATCAACGGAACTCCTTCCTTCTCTGTCCGTTACGTTACGAGGACAACGCCTTTTTTTTACCTCGCGCTCCTAATAAAAACGAGGGACTCTCTCTTCCCCGACCGTCACCTTCGAGGGTCAATCACCTTCTCTCTAAAAACAGTAACCCACCGCTTAAGACGCACTAAATAGCGCCAACATTCCATGATCTTCCGCCAACAGTAGCCAGACACTACAACTTACTTACTTCCTCATGTGTGGCTAGTTAAGAAACCGGTGACAAAAGAGGAAGATGCTCCACATCCACTCCACTTCCTTCTCCAGTATATTTGGACCCCAAGGCAAAGGAAACAACAACTGTGAAGGAATGCAAGCCAGACTTCCTAAACAGAAGAAGGAAAGGGGGGGGGGAGTTGACATTGGTCACAATACGAAGTATCTGATGCTGCTAATAGTAACATCAAAATCTTAGATACCGTTCAAAACAGCTACATTCGCATGATCACCAAATCAACCAGGTACATGCGTAGCGGTCACCTCAGAGATGCTTTTAAAATTAATTGTTTCTAGCAACATATCCAAAAAATAGCAATTAATTTCTTTAACTTTATCCATCAAACCAACAATACTAATATGCTTAACTTAAATTCTTATAATGCTCATGAAAAACCCAAAAGGCCTAGGAGAATTCTCCTAGATTCTTACAATCAATCCTCCATAGCATCACAGCTTCATGCAAAAAAAATATATATTGCATACTTTCGAAATTATTAAACTTATTTCATTTTAGTATTTTTCAATTTTAAACTTTAACTTTATTTTGTTTAACTTTTATAACTTTTTATTCCTCTCCTAACTTTAATTTCCAAAATGGACAAGCTCCTCCCACTTTTTCGAATCTAACTTTTTGAGACCCCAGGACAGCCAATTGGAGTCAATTTCCTCACCTTCCAGCATCCGATCAGAGAGCAGCCTCTCAGCTCTCTCTCAAGCAAAATTTGCACCCAAAACCTCAAGAAATTTTCAACCGTAGTACCGCCTACCGAACCAGTCCTCTCCACCAATCGCCACGCAGACAGAGGAAACCCACTATCGTCGATTCCCCATCGAAGACCCTCAGATATGGGATGGAGGGCTGTAAGCAGCCCGTATGCCCACAGACGCACAGTAATTCACCGTAAAAAATGCACATCATTGGCCAAGATCATAAAAACTGAGATGGGCCCAGTAAACCTTGGCCTTCATGGGCTGTTGCGCCACTGAGTTTAGTATAGTTTATTTTAAAGGAAGTAGATATGGTCCATTTGTCTCAAAGTATTTTCCAGAGTTTTATACATTGTAAGTGGTTTATACTTTTCAAGCATGATTCCAAGTAACTGTGAATCCATTCAAAAAGAAAGAAAAAACATTTCAACACATCAACAGACGCAAATAATGATCAAATTTGAGAAAAAGCAAAAAATTAATTTTTATGTATCTTTTTCTATCATTTTGTGTTAGAATGTACAAACTTTGAAAATGTTTCTTCAAATCCTTTTGTTATTCAAAATTATCAAGTAACGTAAAACAGTGTTAAAAGATTTTCTTAAAAGTATTTCCTGTATCTAAATTAAGTACTCGTAATAAAGCGACCTCAAGCTCCCCCCCCCTCATTTTAAACTTTTAAGAACAACAGTAAATTCACAATTTATCAGTTTCTTTAAGAAAATAAGTAATCGTGTTAAGTTTCCCTAAGTAAGATGAATGTTAATTTTATTTTACAGTTATATAATGCACATAGTAACTACTTATATTAAAAACGTACACATTTATAGCGTAATAAAAATTTATAAATAAAGAATAGGGCAAAATAAACTAATTTTTCTTTCCTTCCAGTGGTGCTTTTGTCGAATGTTATATCAGAGTTATAATAACATGTTATGGCTTGTGAACTGATACAAGTTTTTTAAATAATACCTAACATCTTTTTTCTATTTTAATCAAACTTATATTGCTTGAACATATTAGTATTTTATTTTCTATTCTTATGATTATGCCAACGCTGGTTGTCATAGCAACGAAAAATAATCGTTTGCTCTTAGTGAGTTAGGAATGAATTATTGCATTTTTTGTTCTTATGTAAAATCTGCCTTTGAAATGTAAAATGTTAGAAGTTGTGGGATTTTGTTTTGTAGAAAAATTATTGTTGTAAATACGAGCAAACACATAATACATACTGAAATGATAATTATGAATGTCTGATACCGCAACACAGACACACATGCGTACTTAGTATTGATAAATGTAGAAATGTTTCTAAGTAAAAAAAAAAATTCAAATATGCAATTATTACAGTATTGAAATGATTTAGCATATTTATATTTTATTTAAATTACTTTGTAAAAATGAGAATCATTTATATCCAAGGATGAAAAAAAACATATTTTATTTTAATATATCGTTTTAGATCTCTTGCAATTGTATTAGGTAGTATATTTTTTGAAGTATTTCCTCAAAACATTGTTTTTAACATCAACAAACAAAAAAAGTTAAATTATTATGATTTTTTAAATAAAATATTTACCCAACAAAGTACTTAGAATAAAATAATGGGAAAAAGACATTTTTTTATCTCTTTAGATTTTCGAGAATTACACAAAATAAAAAAAAAATGCTTTTGAGAAATACATTTTTTTATGATAATCCTTGTAAATCACAGTTATGATTTGAAAGGATTAGGGTGAGTCATAATTTTTGCTTTAAATTTTTTTCCTAAAATCAGGCAATTCTGTTCTTTCTCGATGATGTAATTTTAAAGGATTAATGCTGAAGAGAAAAAAAAAAAAAAAAAAAAACGGCAGATTTTTAGTTTTAGAGATTCTTTAAAGAGATATTGCTTATAATTTTTCTTATTATTATTTCAGAGCCCGCTGCACATCGTGTTTAAATACTTTTTCTTTGAAAGTGTATTAATGGAAGAGTTTGTATTATAAAAAAAAACACGCATCATAATTTTTTTAATGAAAATATTTATTTATTTTTCTCCGATGTTGTAGAAATAAAATAAAATACATCAGTGTGTAACTTCCGTGTGTTAATTTGTAACCATACATAACGAAAACCACGTGAAATTTTAAATATGAATTAGAAAAGTACTTACGACAAAAAAAAACAATTAAAATCAACCTCCATTTCTTCTGTGGATACATTTTAACACTAGAACGTCCGCTGGTGTGACATGGACACCGGAATCTGTTTACTTTGTTCTCCTTTCCACATTTTTGCAGGTAATATGAAAGTTTTTCATGACTTTTAATTATTTTCCCTGATGAATACACAGAAAACGTTTTGTGGTTCTAGGTTAATTATGGTTCTCTATAACTAAATATACCTAGAACGACCACTGGTGTCATTTCAACACCAAGACAATTTATTATTATAAATAATTTTCGTTCAATAAAATATAATTCACTAAGTAGATATTATTAGTAAAACAAGCTTCTCAAAGTGCTATCTCATATTTATTTGACTTTGAAGGCAGTGTTATACGGTTCACAGTGGAGATGATTCTATTATACTAAAATTGTGCCAAAGTATTTCGTTACAGAGTATTTGCTTATATGCTCATAAAAAAAATTCATTCGACTTTCGAACTTACAAGGGGAGGGCACGACTAAGGAAATTCATTTTGGGATGAGACTTGGTTTAATAGTAGCACTCCATTAAGGTGTTCAATTCTCAATGTATTTGAGCTAAATTGGCCTGTCAGTTCTGAGAAAATAGCCTTCAAAATTCGTGCTTAGCTTTTGTAACATTAAGTTTCAAATATCCTCAGGGTCGCAGTGATATAATTGTTGGAGTACTGCGTTGTATTCGAAAGTATAGGGTTTGAATCGTTTGATGACCTTTTTATTTCGAATTCATTTAATTAATTTTTGAAATTAAATAAATGTATTTATTAAAAATTAGTTGATATTTTATGTAATTATTTTGCATTTTTATAAAGTAAAAAAATACTGTAATTATATAAATATTTATATTACTAGCTTTTACCCGCGGTTTCGCTCGCGTTGATGTCTTTAAATAGCTGTCGAAGTCATAATGGACTAAATTCATGTGACGTCATAATCACATGATAATTTTAAACCACGTGTTTTTAGCCAATCAAGTTCAAAAACACATGTGACGTCATAGTCACGATAAATGCAATTATCTATTTTCAGTAAATCAGTTCATGCACTTCGTTGTTGCCAAATTACGTTTTTACAGAAACTTTTTTTTAAAAAAAAATTATATTTGTCACTTTATTTAAAAGTACATGTATAAAACACGACTTTTTTTCTTTAATTTTAAAATCTTTTTGCAGAAATTTCTTTTTATAACTCTTGAGCATCTTTACCCAATTATGCAATTTGAAATTTTACCTAAGTCTTACAAATATAATAAAAAGTACGAGCTAGTTTATTGTCCGTTTTGAATTCAGTGTAGAACACGTGTTTATATTATCATGTGACCGTCATGAATTTAGTCCATTATAAAAAAAATATGATATATTTTTTATTGCTTGACTAAAGTTGAGCTTAGTTTTAAAAAATATGTGGGTTCCAGGATAAAATAAATCCTATGTTACTCACTGATACTATAGCTTTCCATTGGTGAAAGAATTTTTAAAATCGGTTGAGTGGCTTTGGCGTAAAAGCATAACAAACAATTAAACTGAAATTCGCATTTATAATATTATTAGGATTAGGATAACTATTGTTTAAATGTGACTGAAAAATGTAAATAAATAATGAAAAAAAAGTATTAAAACTAACCGTAAACTTATAAATTTTTTGTTACTCTAATTGTTTTGTTTATGAAGCTCTTATTTATTATTTTTAAAAGTGCATGCGAAACAGAGCTGATGCCATACTTAATTGAACATTGAGATAACTATCATAAAAAAGAAATTATGACACGTGTCAGCGTATTATCATGTGCGCCTAATATTATGTCTCGTGGAGAGCATCGGTCGCTTGTAACCAAAACAACGACTTCATTAGCTCAGCTTGGCATTCAATTTGGCGTTCAGTTTCACGTTCACACGTACAGTTTACGTTCCCGTAAGAATACGGGAATAAAACATAACCTATGTTACTCGCTGATAATGTAGCTTTCTATGAATGAAAGAATTTTTAAAATCAATTTAGTGGTTTAGTCGTGAAAGCGTAACAAACAAATAAACTTACATTCACATTTATAATATTATTAGGATATTTTATAAATATGTTTTTATATTAATTAATAATATTTGTTAACCCGTTTAACCCTACCTGTTTTTATTATCCTTAAAGAAGAGAAAATAATCGCAAAATGGACATTACTTACGATTGTGCATAATCCCCATTGCTATCTATGACCTCTTGCCATCATTCTGGTAGGAGGTAAATCCCACGGTGGTAAAATTCCGGCGGTTTTGAGTTAAAAAATTCTTCGATGGCAGATTCATGACATCAAGATCATCAAATATTTTCTGACTGAAGGAATTGTTCAGCACACAAAATAAGTGATAGTTGGTGTCAAGTCAGGAGAATTGGTAGGATGGGGTAAAAACTCCCAGCCAAAGACCATTAACTTTTGGAGATTGATGACAGCAGCATGTGGCATGGCGTTATCGTTAAGGATAACACCCCAGCGATTGATGAGACCTACCCATGCTACCAAACTTGATTGAAGCTTGTCTAACTGTAGACAGTATAAGGAAGCATGGATAATTTGACTGAGTGCCACGACCTCCCACGGAGTTATTCACTGCAAATTCCCCCAAAAACTCAATAACACCTTCTTGGCATGAATTTCAGCTTTCGAAGTTGATTCAGGTGGATCAAAAGGGCGACACCCAGTTCTACGAGCTTTACATTACAGAACAGAATCCACTTCTCATCTTCTGTCACAGTTCGTGTCAAGAATGAGTTAATTTTGTACCAGGAAAGCAAGAAAACACAGTTGGCAATTCGCTCCTTCCTTTGCTTAGCTGTCAGATTATATGGATGCAGTGGATAGTCGGAAAACGCGTTCCTGTAGAGACGACACAAAATACAAAAAGTCAGGATATGAATACGAGGAGAAATCATGTTTATTATTCTTAAAACAGCATAAATTCTGAGAAGTCTTTGACTGGTGTACCCGACAGATGGCGCTACGTAAACGTAGAGCATATATCATCATAAATATAACGTGGAAAAAATTTATCTATATGGTTTTGGTGTGCATTTGAGAAAACATGATTTCACGTCATTTTGAAAGTTTTTATCAGTGTTTTGTGTGTTCACATACAAACATAAGTTCCTAAAACTTTTAAATTTCATAAATTTCTCGGAACTGGACAAATGATTTCTAAAACAGCCAAAATAAAACTGTTTTTATGTTTTTAAACATGATATTTATTTATTTGTATGTATGTAACCAACCTTTTGCAATGACAAATGGTATTGCACATCTGAATATCTGTAGGTCCATTCATTCAGAAACTTTTGAATATTTTAGTTTAAAACTAGTCTGTACATAAAGAAACATTTATATTTATGCT
>BMAO01011902.1:0-25583 GCA_019973975.1 Trichonephila clavata
TATACATGTTGGACAGTACTTGCTCATAATTTCATAGTCAATAACATATCCTGTTAAAGTGTCGACTACACAGCCAACACCGATTTGGGATGTGTGTCCTCGGGTCAACCATGTCCCATCAAAAGAAACAGCAATATCAGTAACTGTATTTGACCCATTTTGATTCAATTTTCTGTATGCATTTTGAACGCTGTTATGTACATAGTTCAACACAGTTTGGGAAGCAAGAGAGTACACTGAGTTAATGTAGCATTTAATTTCATTAAAAGTTTTACTCGACATCAAAGGCATATTGAGAAACATGCAAAATTTTTCAACCGATGCATGACCCCCACTGATTGCAAGAAATGCTTGAACAGCACGAACATTCACATCGAAAGGTGTAGATGTATTTGATTTTTTTTCAAGTCTTGGAGATGTAAAGCATTCCATTTTTTGCTCAGAACATGTTTTGCATACCAGTTTCAATTGATGCGAAAAACCCATATTTATGTCCAAATTCAAGTTTTAAAGTTGACTGGTTGCAGATACCACAAAGAGTATACTTGAAAATATCACACAAGGCATTTTTGTCAACAATTATATAACTTGGTCCATCATAGGTATCACAATATTTTCTTGTTCTAGTACACTTTTCTCTTGCATAGAAATTCTTTCATTTTTTAAAATTCTATCACCACTTGAGCGTTGAGCAACATTTGAATTGTGCTCTGAAATGTCCATATTGCTTTCAGTTTTTGTTTCAGTGCACCATCGCTTTTGAATACTCAATTTACTTGATTTGTTTTTCCTCTTCGTGCGAGGCATGTTAACTATTAAAATGCTGTATTAGAATACGTTTAAATATATAAAAAAACTGTTAAACTGATAACGATAAAATAATTAGTCTTGAAAAAGACTTTTTTTGGTAAACAAACTAAATATTTCAAAAATATGAAATAAAAATTAGCAGAATAAAGAACGCAGTATAGCTCAGCAAATGTAAACAAACAATTTGAATGGATTACAATCTCTTTACTTTATTTCAAAACTGCTTAACTGTGATAGAATTAATTAAATTGGCTAGAAAATGAAAAGTGCGTCTGCTAGAGCAAAATGATGTCAAAATGTAAATTCTGACGAGCATAATAGTTATCATAACTTTGGATTTTTTTAATTTAGAGCTCTGAAATTTTGTGAGATAATAGAGAAAAGTATAAGGAATAATTTAGGCTAAAAAAATTGTTTGATTTTTGACCGATTTTCGTCAATTGAATCGTATCGTGTCCCCTTAATCCAATAAAGCAGAGTTTCTCAAACTGGGGAAGCGCTCCTTCGGGGGGCGTGATAACAATACAAGGGGGGCAAACATATAAAAAAATCGAAAACAAAAGATTATTTTTTAAAAAATTATTAATTTACTGAAAGTAAAGGAGAGAGAAAATATACTCTCTGACATAAAAAAATAAAATACACATTTACACACTGATATAATATACTTATAAATGTACTGCCCAATGTATTTCATAATTAATTTAAAATACTAAAGAACAAGTTTAATAATAATCAATAACCCTATAGGCTTGTCATATAAACTGATAGCCACCGTAAATGCAACACCCTGAAGAAAGCACGCAAACATGAAATTTACAACATGCATTAGCGGAGGTAAGGTATGCAAATGATTAGAATTTCAGGGCAGACACACATCACGCACGCCTGTGGCGCCATCTCAAAGCGCTACTTAAGGCTTGGAGATTTCGAGGATTTCAAGTTCGGCAATTGTGTTTTTCTTGTGGTTTTTCAATAAACGATCAGTTATGTCTCGCAGAAAACAGCGATTAGTTTTTGATCAAGTATCCGAGTTCGACAGAGGAAGGATAGAGCGGCCTACTGAGATTGTGGATTATCTTTCAGGGAAATTCGTAGTCGTGTTGGACGAAACCAAACAACTGTAATGCGGATATGTGACCGTTGGATGCAGGAGGGTACGACGGACCGACGTGGTCGATCGCATCCACCTCAGTGCACCACTTCACGTGAGGACAGGCAAATTGTGCGCATGGCAGTGACGGATCGCTCAGTCACCTCACGAATCATAGCACAGCGCAATGAGTCTGTAACGCATCATTCAGTGTCTGCGCGTACCATTCGACGTCGTTTACAGCAGAGTGGTCTGTCCGCAAGACGTCCATTGCATGGTCTACCCTTGACGCAGAACCACAGACATCTCCGCCGCCAATGGTGCGCCGAAAGAAGGATGTGGGTGACAGAATGGAATGAAGTTGTCTTTACTGACGAGTCACGCATCTGTCTGCAACACCACGATGGTCGGATTCGAGTCTGGAGACACCGTGGAGAGAGGATGCTGAACAGCTGCGTTATGCACCGCCACACTGGTCCTCCACCGGGTATTATGGTATGGAACGGTATTGGATATCACTCTCGCACTTCTCTAGTACGCATTGCCGGTACTTTAAGCAGCCAGCGCTACATCTCCGAGGTGTTGGAGCCAGTTGTCCTTCCTTACCTTCAGGTCTTGGCCATAGCCATATTTCCACAGGATAATGCGCGACCACACGTGGCACACATTGTCCAAAGGTTCTTCGTCAATCACCAGATTGAGTTGCTCCCCTGGCCTGCTCGCTCTCCGCATCTTTCACCGATAGAAAACATGTGGTCCATGATTGCTCAACGATTGGCCCAGATTACAGCCCCAGCTGCCACACCAGATCAACTTTGGCAACGTGTGGAAGCTGCTTGATCTGCTGTACCCCAAAAACACATCCAAAGTCTCTTTGAATCAATGCCGAGGCGTGTGGCAGCGGTGATCTCCAACAGTGGCGGCTACTCTGGCTGCTGATTCTGGCAGGAACCACACTTCACAGAAGTCTATACATTTAATTATTTGATACTTGGTCAACATGTTATCTACAAAATAAATTTTGTTGTGCTATCTCTTGTCTTTCTTGGTTTTGAATTTACGGGTGCCAACAGTGTATACAATTATACACAAAAATTAACACTTATCTTGATAATTTTGTACGGTATATAATTAATCCCTAACCTGCCGATAAAAAGTTACGCGATTCGATCTCCAATGCCACCTTTTTCCACGAAGTTCGTATATGTGAAATATTCGGAGGGGAGGGAGGGAGGGGAGGGGAGGAAAAGGAATAAATAAGAAAATCCTCTGAAATAAGTAAATCCTTCGTAAACACTATCAAAGTCCTTTTATTACATTCCAAAGCCTTAGGAATAATTTTTTGGATAGCAGTGCGCAGAAAAAATCAAAGACGTATATATTTACGTCAGGAGCAAATAAAGCACTGGATGAGCTAGACAGTTGCTTACGCCGGCAGCATTTAAGAGGTTAAGTCGTATTGCAGCTTTAGTGTCGAAGTATAGTGTTATTGAATTCAATACATTGCGTTATTGTATGTAGGGGGGGGGCGATGAAAATTATGATTGAATATTGTGTCGCTAATATTGAAAGCTTGAGAAGCATTAAGAGAAAAATCTAGATAACTATGTTTCCAGATCTTACGTTTTCCTTTAAGGTCTTTAAATGTCCTGAAACAAGGCTTCCTCCTAGTATTACTTCTCATTGCAATATTAAACAACTTACTTATTGAAAATCAATACTGACTATGAATAAAAAGAACGGGTGGATATTTTCCTTATTAAAATCCATTTATTAATTTTCTTTTTGACCAAAATCTGTGATTAATTTTTTTATCAAGTAGTATCCCTTTCCTCAGAAATGTAATTCTTTTATTGTAAATCCTGTTTTTAGCTAAAATTACTTAAAATTTAAGAAATGACTGCTAAAAATACAGCCTACCAAATTTCATTTTATTTTCTCTTGTTTTTAAATTAGACGTTAAGACTGATTTATGTTTAATTTGTGGAAGTCAGTGTTTATCCAGATATTAATAATTTTGTGTCATTCTTAATTTGTAGGAAGAAAAAGTTATTATGATGTTCCCATTTAAGATTAATAACAAAATATAGATTGCTGTAGTAAATATCATATAAAATATCCAACATTTTATAACGTATATTGTTTTTTTTTGTTATCTATAACGTTTCTTAGAGCAGTACTTAAATTTATAAGACATGCTTTATCTTTTATATCTCCATTTTTCCCTCACATTTTTATAATAATATTTTCTTTTTCCAGAAGATGATAATTTTTCTCTTAATTCTTGAATGAAATAAATTTTTAGATCAATGAAATGTAAAGATCGTACAAAATTACATAAGAAACACAATTTCCAAATAATTACCTTACAGAAGATTACAGTTTTTTAGAAGAGAAATACTCTCTGTATGTCTCATGTATGACGAAAAGTTTAAAGTGTGTTTCATCAATAAAAATAAAACCGGTCATAGAAACATTTAAAGTTCAACAATACAAAGAAAAGGGAAAATTCATTTAAAAACTTGCTTTAGAAATTGTTATTTCCTTTATTGTACATTTTTCTTCAGGAGAGGTTAAATTCAATTCCTTCTAACAAGTTTGCTATCCAATAACATTCGAACAAAGCCACAATTGAAAAAAAGAACGCTACAAAAGAGCGTAAGCGATATAGAAGCAAAAGCAAAAGAAGCAGTGGGGGAAGGAATACAAGACTTTATTCCAGCTAGGGTTTATCTTCTCATAACGCCGATTGTTGCCACATCACGTGAACAAAAAGCAAGATAAAAAGTAAGCGAAATAAATAGAAGCGCTACCGGCTTGGCCTCGGTACAGAAGAATTAATCAGAGGGTCCAGAGAAACCATCAAGAAACCATTACTGGAACGTGCCTAAGTTTTCTTTTTTTCTCCTTTTGTGCTTCTAGCGAGAAAGAAATATGAAATTAATTGGAAGAGCTAAAAGAAAGTTAGTAAGAAAGTTGTTCTTCGATTCCATCTGCTGGATTTCGCAAGAACTTATAGAGTAGCTCTTATAGAGAACCACAAAGATTATCCATAACAAGGATTGTCATATTGTCATCGTTTTTTGAAGCAGATCGAATTTGCTTGACCAAAATTGCTTTCTTACATGACAAAAATATTTAAGCTTGGTGAGTGAATAATTTTTACCTCCTTTCTGTTAAATTATTTTTCAAACGATTACAATTTTTTCATTTATAAATTTAACATTGTTGTCGTAATTAAAATAAAAATAGTTTCCTATTTTTCAATTCCTACTATTAGTTCACACTTTCTCTATATTTATCTTGTTCAAATTTTCAATCGTTAATAAAATGCATTTTAAAGCATTCAATTGAGCTGAAATTTTATATACACGCTTATTTTGGATGACAATACAGTAATTTAATTATAATTAATAAAAATTAATTGATTAAAACTAATTATTCAAAGTATTACA
This sequence comes from Trichonephila clavata, assembly GCA_019973975.1. Lineage (NCBI taxonomy): Eukaryota > Metazoa > Arthropoda > Arachnida > Araneae > Nephilidae > Trichonephila > Trichonephila clavata. The sequence goes on from BMAO01011902.1 coordinate 5,359, forward strand.
AATATAGCCACGTTGGCATTATTTTTGGCGACTTAGCGGCCATTTTGGCGACTTGTTTCAAAACTTGAAAAGGTTTTTTTCTCACATTTTAAAGCGCTCATTTGAGCTAAACTTTTCTAAAACAATTGTTTTGGGTAACAATACGATAATTTAATCATAATTAATTAAAATTATTGACTGAAATTAATTTTTTAAAGAATTACAGATACAGCCACGTTGGATTCATTTTTAGCGACTTGGGTCAAAACTTAAAAATTTTTTTTCCCTCACGTTTCGAAGCATTCAGTCGAACTGAAATTTTATATACACGTTTGTTTTGGATGACAATACGATACTTTAATGATAATTAATAAAAATTAATTGCCACTTAATGTTGTGATTCTGTCATATGTATGTACATATTTATATTAATTGTAACTATTTAATAAAAAGTAACTAAAGTTTTTGTTTTTAACTAACTTTTTTGTTGATTTAAGTAGGAATTGACTTAAAATTTCTTTTTATATTACTTGCTTATACCTAACAAGTAACTGATATATATCCATTTTTTAAAATATATATAATGTAAAGATGAATTGGAATGTGTGTGTGTGTGTTGTAGTTGCGGCAATTCCAAATTTTAAATAAAACAAATAACGTTTAGGTGAGACAATAGAACATCTTATCTGCTCCAGTGCCGGCAAGCAAGAGCAAAGAATGATTACTTTTGTACATTTAAATATAAAAACCAGAGAAAAATGAAACAGAAATAATATAATCATATGTTCACATGGAAAGGGAAATATTAGTTGTTTTTAGTAATTACGCAAGTTTCTTAGGGAAAAGTTTCAATCACTCAATAAGGCGCTTGTAAGATAATAAAGATTAAAAAATTCAAGATCTAATCCTTTTTACAAACAACTACGAATAAATCTATCAGTCCAAATGTAGGTTTTAATCCTTCTGATGCAAGATGAAATGAGACGTGTTTCAAAATATAGTATTCTTTCTTATGATTTAGAGAAAAAATATATAAGATTAGAATTTTAAGTAATTGTTATATAAGTTAATACATATATATATAATTAGATATCCAGATGGATATTGTTGCCGCGGTAGCCGAGTGGTCTAGGCATCGGATCGTGGCTAGCATGTCATGAGTTCGATCCCAGTACCACTGAAGACCCGCCGTGTAGGGAGCGATGCACGTTAAATCTGTCGAGAGCTCAAACGTCCTTCCGTTGGCGTGGTGTGGTAGTTAGGAGACGGGGGTGCCAAATCAGGTGTCGTCCGCGTCACTTGACCATGGTTCAAAATTACGCGGACCGTCCCCAAAAGCCCTCGTGTAGCTGAACAGTGGGACGTTAATATTCACTCATTCACTCACTCAATCCAGATGATATTACATCCACTTTTCATGCATTTATAAGCTTGCAAACATAATCCATACCACAATATCATCACAAAAATACACAATAAGCGTATGAGGCATAAACAGTATTCGTAACAATAAAAAAAATGTGAATGACATACTTAATTTAAATCCATAGGGGGGAAGCATGGATTATATTCAAGGCAGCTTATTCGGTAACAATTACGTTAAAAAGTTCAATTTAATTAATTTTATCATGATTTTTAAAAAATTAAGTTTGTAAAGTAGGAATAAATCTGCACAAAAATTCACTAATTTCAAATTGTTTTGTAATATTTATTTAAAGATTAACGAGAATAAAGATTCTTTTTTTTTTATTTTTGGAAGATATTTCAAATTATTTTTAAAGTAAAATTAATTTCTTAACAAGCATAAATTTAAGCTATCGATATCTATCTTTTTATTTACATTTCTTATTTGTATTTATTAATTTTTATCAAACTAATTCAAGTTATTACATACAATATGAACAAATATAGTTTCAAATTTCACACTGTGCTTTCCTGCTAATTTATTAAAATTATAAAATTTTAATACGAGCAAAAGCATTGATAGCGCCTTTCACGCATAAATGCATAGAAACTTCCGCTTAATACGTGCCGAATGTATCGAATTCCCGAGTTGAGTTGATCGCATTTTCAAAGCAAAATGGCTCAAGTACATTCTTTAAAATTCACAATACTCCTCGATAAGTTTAAGAGGCTGTAAACAACATCTGATCCGGATCAGAATTTTGCCTCCAGTTAATTGGAAAATCAAAACCTAGATCCTTTTGAATCGAACGCAATTTCCACCAAGTTTCGAAATAAAATCGGAAAAGGCTGCCACGCAATAGGTAACTATGACAACCAAGAAGGTCGGATTTGGGCTTCATTCCAATCAGAGAATATTTCCTTTGATGCCTGGTCTTGGAAGACGACGATGACTTTCGGTTAAGCTCTTTATAGAACGGGGAATGCAATGATAACGCTAGTGATGACTTCCCTCTTTCCTAAATGGCCAAAGCTCTGGTAGACTCGGTTCCGATATGTGCATACCAGAGCTTCCTAATGTCCATAAACGCTTTCATAATCAGATAGAACTGGACGAAGATTATGCGACTTAATTCGAAGCCGGGGCTAAAAGGAAATGGAAAACCGATTTCGAAGAATGCTGGATGGACCCATCATTCGAGAGGCTTTGTTGCTAGCTCTAAGACGAAATATTCTGAGTGATCGTTTATTTTATTGGGGAAATTGATGTTAACTGCAACCGAAGATGGGTTCGTTATATTAAATTCAAACAGCTAAGAAATGTCGATAGGTCAGTGGGGACATTTCGAATCTGCACATGGCTTGGGTTCATAATTTGTGTCTTGCAACTAGAATAAAATAAGTCTGTTTTGAAGTATCATTTACAATAATTTATTTCTCTGATTGTTATTAAGTGAAATTTATTTGGTTTTTGTAGCTTTTAAAAGAGCTTTTTCAATATTAATTTTTATCTTTTCATCTCCAAAGTAAGTTTTTCTTTAAACTCAATAACTTATTTTTTCATGTCAAATATTTTTACTTACGCAGAGTTATTGGAAATTTAGAACAGTCACTCTCAAACTCCTGATAGAAGATTACCCCCCTACAGGATTATGTGCTCCGTACGGTTCTTTTAAACGATTGATTTAGCACAGTGCTTCGCAAACTTTAAATAACTGCAACCCAGTAATCAAACATAATTTTCATCGCCCCCCTCCATACAATAACAATGTATTGAATTCAATAATACTATATTTTGACGCTAAATCTACAATACGACTTTAACCTCTTAAGTGCTACTGGTGTATATAACACTCAGCCAGTGCGTTAATTGCCCTGGACGTATATATACGTCTTTCCGAAGTATTATCTTTTCTGTGAATTATCCATAAAATTATTCCGAAGGCTTTGGAATGCAATAAAATGACTTTGACAGTGTTTGCGAAGGATTTACTTGTTTCAAAGGATTTTCTTATTTATTCCTTTTCTATCCCCCCCCCCCACCAATACACCACATGCGCTCACTTACGAGTTAAATGACGGCATTGGGGAGCGAATCACGTAATTTTTGATGGACATTTAAGGGATTAATTATAAACTGTATAAATTATCAAGATAAGTGTTAATTTTTTCATGTAATTTTACATATGACAAGCCCATGGGATCACTGGTAGTCATTAAACTTAACTTAGTATTGTTAAATTAATTATAAATACATTGCGCAGTGCTAATATATTTATACGTGTATTATATCAGTGTAAATGTGCACTTTATTTTTTATTATGGGAGAATGTGTTTTGTTTGTAAATTTCAATAAATTAAAATTTTTTAAAAAATAATCTTTTGTTTTTGACCTTTTAATATGCTCGCGCCCCCTCGTAAGGTTATCACGCTCCTCTAGTGGGGTGCGCCCCACAGTTTGAGAAACACTGATTTAGTAGTATTCATAATATAGTTTGCCATTTTATACATAAATGAAAAACAGCTTGACTCAATCAGTAATAAATTTCATTACCTATTCTAGTTGAGCCTCAAAATTTCTTCTTGCTAGATTTTATAACAATAGTAAATATACTTGTTATTATTTTGTTTTTTTCCTGTGAAAATAATTAATTTCTTGAGTCAAGTAAAGATAGTTTTGAAAAGCTGCCTACACATAAATAAATAAAATCCTATTTGATTGATTGTAAATAATGTAAAAAGTCCTCTTACACCTGGCATACAATATTATTGTTAAGAAATACTTTGAGAGATGTTTATTAATATTTATCTTTCGTGTATATCCTGAAATTTTTTAAAAGTTTAATCCGAAAAGAATTACATTTTAAGAACGAATTTTTTTTTACATTTGAGCGAATATTTTTTTAACATTTTTTACATTCGGCATAAATGTCGAATTATTAAACCAGTTTGAATTTATGGGTTATTTTATTTCCCGAATATAATTTTTCTTCAATATAATTTTACTCTCTTGATAACTGAAGTTTGATTGTCTGATTCTTTGAGCATCTTATGTCTTCAAAATAAAATGAATTTAGTTTTAACTATAAACCAGTTTTAAACGAAGATTTAAAATGAAATTTTTAAGCTTCAGTAACTTAAAACTTATATGAGGAAAATAGCCGAAGAATTTTTTCATTTGGTATAATTAGCACAAAGGAACTGAATCAAACTGACCACTTGACCGAAACATCTACACATGCACCCCAGCGCCTAAGGTCACGTACACTGTGATAGGCACAGTAGGCCTTGGTCCTCATGTGCTGTTGCGCCACTGAGTACACTGGTGCGCAAAAATTAAGGACGAGACGGTTTTTTCAATATAACTTTGTACAAAAGCATTCCAAATCAACACATTTAATACCGTAAGATCCCCAATACGTAAGGACATGAGTAATGTAAGCAACACTTACTAAAAGAGAAATCAGAGGGATAAAAAGAAGCTTTATTGAAAAAGTAGCATGGAGCGCAATGCGACTGAAGGCCGAAACATCCCTGTGATGGGTGTCCAGCAAAAATATCCGGTCTTTAGTAGGGGATATGATCTCCCCTGACTGCTAGGCAGGTTTCACAGCGTCTGCCCATGCTGAGAATGAGGGTGTCAATGAGTTGTTGAGGCATTGCTGCCCATTAGTCTTGCAGCGCCAATCGAAGCTCCGGAATCGTTACTGGTGGTAAGGTACGAGCTGCCAAGCGTCTGCCTAGAAAATCCCATACATGCTCGATGGGATTGAGATCCGGAGATCGTGCCGGCCAATCCATACGTTCAATATCCTCACTCTCTAAGAGCTGTTCGGCAGCTACTGTGCGATGACATGGTGCATTGTCGTCCATGAAAAGGAACTGCGGACCCATAGCGCCTCTAAAAAGACGCACATATGGAAGAAGAATCTCGTTACAATAACGGGTCCCGTTGACTGAACCTGCGTCGAAGATGTGAAGGTCTGTACGACTACCAAGCATGATGCCTCCGCAAACGAGAACACGCCACCTCCATACCTGTCCCTTTCAATGATGTTCGAGGGATGATTGCGGCTTCCCCGCTCTCTCCAGATGAGTATGCGATGAGAATCGCTACTCAGACTGAATCTGCTCTCATCTGTAAAGAGTACTCGTCCCCATTCATTGTCTCTCCAATTCCGGTATTCCCGGCACCACAGAGAACGCCTTCTCCGATGGGCAGGCGTTAGAGGTACACACCGTACAGGGCGTCGTGCAAACAGACCACCACCGTGCAGTCTTCCGGCCACGGTAAAACGCGATATCGGTCGTCCAGTCGCCTGTGTCGTGTGTCTAGCGATTTCTCCCGCTGTCTGCCGCCTGTTTCTTCTGGCCTGTAAGGCAATATACCGGTCATCTGCGGGTGTGGTTCCTCGTGGACGACCACTACTGAACCCCCGGATAGCTGTTCCTGTAGTTTGAAATTGTCTCCAAAGTCGTGAAACGATGCTGTGAGCAATTCCGAACTCTGTGCAGCCACACTTGTCACACTGCGACCTTCCTCCAACTTCCCAATGATTCGACCTCGGGTAAAAGCATCCAGATGTCGTCTAACAGATTGATTATTCGCCATTTCTCGCTGAGGCAGCAACTCGGTGTGATTTTAACTGCTATACGGTGTGCAATCTCTTTGCCAGAAATACTAATCTTACACCGACAACATGCTTTACTACTCAGACACTCCCCCATTACGTCTACCTGCATATCTGCGCATGTGCTACCGTACATCACCTCACTTAATCTCCTGATTGGTCTTTCTGTCCGCTCTGCCTCTTCGTTCAGCTGATATGCTAATTTTTCGACTTCGACCTTAATTTTTGCACACCAGTGTAGTATAGAGGAACATATACACAAAATTTCGGGATGATTATTTTATTTCTGAAGGTTCTTCCTTCTTTTTTTAAAGATTGTATTTATAGAAAATAGCTTTCTTGTGTAGGAGGGGGGGGGGGGGTAAAGCAATTTATAAAACCCAAGAGATAGGTCCAAAAAATATTTTATCAATTAGAAAAGTTTTAAGTCGAAAAAATTTTTTTTTTTATTAAAAGTGAAAAGTTTTATAAATTTGAGGAACTTTAGGCATAGATTCCATAAATTGAGTTTTTCCTGCATTAAACTTCTTTATTAAAAACATAAATTATTTTTTAACCATAAAAAACTTTTAATACTCGCTTCTGTTATAATACAATAAAAGTAATGTATTTTTTTATATAAAAAAGATTTTTTTGTTCCGAAAACCAATTTTTTCTGAATATTCTTAAAAAAAATTGTAAAAATAGTTTTTTTTTATTTTAATAAATTTTTTTACTATTTAATTAAAACTCTGAAATATTAAAAGAAATTAACCAGAAAAAAGTTTTTATATTTTCTTAAATTATTTCTTAAAAGTTTTCGGAATTTCTTCCGCTTAAAATGAATAATGGTTAATAAACTCATAGAGTCATAAATGAAAAACAAAAATCTGTAAATTGGGAGGATTTTTAAGTACCATTATTGTATATTATTTGATTATCAGAGGACTAAAATAAATTTTTTACAATTTTTTTACATAAATTTTTTTTTTGTAACAAAATAAGCAACTTTGTTAATAAAACTATTTTTAATTTCATTTTACAAAATTTTAAAGCATCTTGAAAATCTATTACTCCATGAAAAATACTTTAAATTTTAAGAGTTGAATCTTTCAGAAAAATCAGTAATAATTTCATGGACGTATATAAAATAGTAAAATCATAAAATGTATCAATTTCTTCACGAATGCATATGAAAATAGATTTTTCTGTTCAAATGTTCTTTCATTGCCCGTCATTAAATGACCTCAACAAAAGAAATAAAAAGATATACATAATCTTTAATATATACTGTAACAAGACATCACTTACTTTTTGATAATCTAATAAAATGCCATTTTAAGATACTTCTTTTATGTACATTTAAAATTTTTCATTAACATTTAAAAAAAATTACTACAGAAATTGAAACTTTAAATTTTTTTTCTTAAATTGAATAAATACTTATCAAGTGGGAAAGGTTTTGATTACACCACATGTATTTCAATTGTACAGAAAAAATCTAAATACGAAGTAAGGAAATCGATGATATCTCCCGAGTCATTCGAGAGGATCTTATGGATGTCAAAATACATTTCGTATGTAATGCATAAGTTTTCCTTAATTTATTTTTATTTCTTCTTTATTTTCCAACGAATTATGTTATTTTGCAGGCTTTTATAATATTAGGACCTTGAATAAGTTATCGCTGTTTTTCTAACAAAATAAATGCTTTATTTAAAATATAAGGTAGAAAAAAACATTCCACTAGCCCAGTGGTCGGCAAAGTGCGGCTCCAGAGCCGCATGTGGCTCTTTTGGCTCCTTAAGTGTGGCTCTGGCACAAATATCCACGGAAGGCGTGTTCACTATCCAGAACTAACAGACGATCAGTGGATCCCAAACTTTTATTTCATGGTAGACGTTACGTCTCATCTAAATCAGCTTAATCGTTAACTACAAGGGAAAGGAAACTTAATTTTTTCGATGTTAGAAGAAGTAATAACATTCGAAAACAAATTATCCGTTTTTGCTCAGGATTTTGAAAGGGAAACATTGTTTCACTTTCCGAGCCTGCTGAAGCATCGTCAAGAAAATAATTCCTCTATTAATAAACACAATTTTAAAACAATAATTTTAAATATGAGGGAAGCATTTCTCAGCAGGTTTCAGGAATTTAAAAACAGCAGAGCAACTTTAGTATTTGTCAAAAATCCTCTTAATGCTACGATAACCGAGTTGAAATTTTCTCCTTTTGAATTTGACATTGGTAGCTTTGAAATACAATTGCTGGATTTAAAAAACAAGGAGATATGGCGCTCTAAATTCGAACGTCTTTATGTTGAACTGGAAATATTGGAGAAGAAAAAATGTGATCTTAGTTCACAACACAAGTAGTCTGCTTTGAATGACCTGAAGAAGGAAGACATGATCATTTTCAACGCTTGGAATATATATATATATATATAGTATTCCTGACTCTTACGAACAGCTGAAAATGCTCGCGTTTGCTGTCCTTTCTCTTTTCGGTTCTACATATATATGCGAACAATCCTTTTCAAGCATGAACATTATCAAGACTAAACTGAGAAGCCGTCTTATTGATGAGAACTTGGAATCATACCTAAAACTAAAAACAACAACATACGAACCTGACTTACGCAAACTTTCCAAGGAGATGTAAGCACATTGTTTGCATTAATAAATATTTATTAAGTATGAAATTTAGTTTTATTTAGTGTAATAAAAGTTTACTAAACAAGCAGATTTGGCTCCCAATTTTTTAAAAAAAATTGTTGTAATATTCATATTTGGCTCTTTGGCTTATAAGTTTGGCGACCACTGCACTAGCCTATTACTAGAAACTACTTTCTCTCATCTTTCTGGCAGTGTATGAATTCGAAATCGGAAAAACGATACGTCTTTTGAGGCTATACAAGAATCCACTAATTTTTTTGATATCTTTATAAGAATGGAAGTACTGCTCAGTCAGATAATGTGCCATAGAACGGAATAAGTAGGGGCTATGTCCGGTGAAAACGGTGGGTGAAGTATAACTTCTTATTTAAGCGCTTCCAGGCAGGGCCGCGTTTCCACTTATGCCAAGGGTGCAAAAGATCTGGGGGAGAATAAATTAAAATTACAGCTAACATACCACCCTCTAGCTAGTCACGAGAGAAGCATTTCAGTTCTTAAGAATGTAAAGACTGAAGTGAGATCTACTATGGAAAAAGAAAAGCTAACAGTTTGATGTTGTTATGCACCGAAAATGATATTGCAATGGAAATTGATTACAATGATGTCCTCAATGATTTTACAATGATCAAAGCTTGAAGAAAATCTTTGTTGTACAAGTAAAATGACTCAACAAAGAATGAAAATGTCTGAAAGTAAAAAAATAGTACAGCGACAAGCGATGAAAAAGATGACAATTAACAAGTTAAAAACAGTTCATACAATAATGTGTACTCGATACTGTAATTGCGAACGATTTCATTAATTTACTGTACTAATTTACAAAAGAAGAGGGGAGGTGTATCACGTCATAAGGTAAGAAATGAGCAAGAGTAGCTAAGCCATGCCGCTATGCTTTCCTTATGGCTGTCGGTTGCCAGCCCAGGACACGGAAGGGGGGGATGCGTAGGTGGTGGATAGTGGAAAGACTCTACAAAGAGCAAAAACACACAAAGGAAAATGAGTGAGAGAGTTAGGGATTATCTCTCCCGAACCAAAACTGGCAAGGTAAGAAGTGAAGGAAGGAGGTGGTGATCTGAAAAGAGGGTGGTGGTGGGTGAATTTGAAGTGTCTAGGGCGCCGGAGATGTTAAAAACGGCTCTGTTTCCAGGTAGGTTTTCACAGGTTTTGCAACAACCGGCCGAGTATTGTCATGTAACAAAATCCCTCTGTCATGTCTTTGCTCATATTGCGGCCGTTTTTTGTTTAGGGCCTGGTTCAAAAACATCACTTGAAGTCAATAGAAGTCTCCCAAGAGTGAAAAAATATTTTTCGATTTCTAAGTTCTAACGGAAGAAAAAAGTTATCACTTACCTTATTCTTCGTTTCTGAAATCCGGGATGAGCTTGACCTAAAGTTCGATTATATTCTAGCATAAATACTCTAACTCCTAAGAATGAGAGTTTTTTGTATGATGCTAAAATGATTTATTGAGAAAAGAAATTAGAACCGATACATTCCGAGTTCTAAGACACAACTAATTCACAGTTTGAAAGAAAAATATAAGCACAATAGAATGCGCTCGCAGCGTCACTCAATTTGAACCACAAAAGTAACTTTTTCTTCAGCTTCTTTCGCGACACCCGTAACAGACTCCTTCGGTTTGAGAAGCTGATAATAAATTGCAGCCTTCTGATCCCCCAAAATGCAGAGAAGATTCGAACTATGGATATTTGGTTTTGCGGACGATGTTAAGACATGACCGGGCTTACCCCACTATTTTTTACCATTCTGTATCTACTTTCAATCGCCAGTCACGATACGGTGCAAAAAGTTTTCCTTTTCTGCATTAGTTCACACATGAGAAAACGTTATTCAACGTTTCTCGGCTTCAAATCATACGGCACCCAATGTCTTTGCTTCTGGATCACTCCTACCGCTTTCAAACTGTTGCAACTAGCTTCTGAAATGGGTCTTGATCAAGCAATTCCTCCAATTTTTTGTCTTTAAACTTTTTGGACACGCCAGAGCGCGTTCTTTATCCTCAAGTTCAAAATTATTTATTTTTGAAGCGTCGAAACCAGTCCCTGCATGTCGTTTCGAACAGAGCGTTGTCACCGTCTCAACAAGAATCTTGTATTCTTCAACTGTAGATTTCTCTTAAATAAAATAGTGCAATAAAATTCCCTGCAAATACATTTTATTTGGCCCAAAAAACTAGACATTTTTAAAACCAACTAAATTGTTGTGTACAGTATGGCGAACTAACATACACTAAAGTTCAAGGTTCAAGTCACTGAAATTACATGGACGTAGCCCTCCTAGTAATGCCCTCTATTAGGAAACAGCAAGAGCGTATTCAAGGTCCTAATATTGAGTCCTGATTTCGCATTAAAAAGCATTGTTAGCGTAATTGGGGCTTCTAAATGTAAAGTTCATTAGGAACTTTACTATCCCATTCAGAATAATTTTGAAGTAAGGTTGTAATGTCTTCCTCTATTACTTTCTTAATGCTTCTCAACGCTGTGTTTCGCGTTAACTCGCGCGCGTTTCTCAATACAATCAAACCAAACGCTTTCCACCGTGCTAAACACAAAACCCAAGCAACTACGGGGGTTGATCAGAAAAAAAGGTTACAATCCGCAGCATTTGAAAACTATATATTGTGGAGAAATTTTTTTCCCCAAAGGGAAGACAAATGGCGATACTTGTGATACAACTGGTTTGCGGGTAAATAGTGAAAGTTTCCAGACGGTTCAGAACGACTGAAATGGCAGGAAATTGATATTGTTTGGAAGTGCAAGTCGTGATTCAATTTTTATGGGCAAAGAATGTGTCCGCATATGCAATGAGCAGACAACATATACCGAAATTGTGTCACTCTTTTCAATCAGGCAGACAAGATGTCGAAAACCGCAATATGACAGGGACTGCCGGCCAAGTTCTTCAACGACAGAAATCAACACGGTATGAGTTGAAGAAATGATTTAAAATTATTGACGGTTAACTCTGCGTGAAATCTCGTCAGAGCTGGGACTGAGCTATGGTAGCGTGCAACATATCAATTTTGATGTGCTGCGATATTCCAAGACAGTTCTGTGAAAACATCCGTCAAGACCTGGCTCAATGGACAAGGACCTGATTTCTCCTAAGACAGGTGAAACAAGTTGGTTCTGCGTTCTGATAAATGCCTAAATAGACTTGGTGGTTATGTAGAAATATGAGAGAGGCACGTATACCTCTAAATTTTCTTTTGTATTTTCTGTCTAGTAACAATAAATATTTTTTTATTCGACTTTTAATTTTTTTTTTGGATCGACCCTCGTATTTCTTCTTGGTGCAGCAAAGCCAAGCTTTGTGCGTCGGGCTAAAACAAAGAAACTCACCTTCCTTTACTCAAAATTTAGTCCTTCAGGTCCTTGGAGCGCCTTCGCGCTCCAAAACCAAGGGACTATCCTTTTTCTGTCCTCCCCGCTCGAAGGTCCATCTACCTTCTCTCACAAAAACAGCAACACATCCCCACATATGAGCGGAATTGCGCCAAACATTACATAATTTACCCCCAACAGTAGCCAGACACTACAAGGGTATATCATTTCAGTCAGATTAATTGTTTATTGAATGATTGATTACTTATTAAGGTCATATTTAGCGGCAATTCTTCATGGATTTTTTTACACTTCGTATTATAATTAAACAACACACTCTGTTTTTACTTTTGCTTAAAGTCACTATTATGTTCTGAATACCTAACAGGCAGAAAATAAACTCACTGTTCTATTTTTTATAGTTAATATTTATTAACACTGATTGATTTTACTGTTCTTTGATAGAACATATTTAAAAAAATGAAATTTTATGTATATTATCATGTATTTCAGATGCATTTATTACATACTTGAATCTAGTATATTTCAGGGTCACATTTAGTATTACAATTAGAAAAAAAATGCAGCTCATAAATTATGATAAGATTAAAATCTTCTAAAACATTCGACCAATTTCTAGTTTTTGCAAAACTGGAGTGTTTAATGATGTATTATATAATTAAAACTTAGTAGAAAAAAACAATTTTAATTGTTAAAAATTTAAAAAAATATAATAATCAAGAGTACATAAAAATTTTAAAAATATAGAACAAGCAGAAACTTAAATATTGTTTGTTGAATTAATGTGGATAATTGTGCAAAATAATCAATATTACATAAGCCATTTTCATATCGTTATTCTTCTCTTTCATTACAACATTAAATAATACTTATGTGCACAGAAGCACAAAAGCACACAATTTATTTTAAATAAAGAACAACATTCGTAAATGGCGAAAACTTGCTTCCAAAGTTGATAAAAAATGTTTTTCCTCCACATGATTTATTATGAAAAACTCCAATAATCTATATTGAAACGATCACCACAATTCTTTATTTGGTATTATTTTTTTCATCCCTGCTTCTTCCGATGAATTATTCCCTTCTCAATCGGTTTTAGAAATGAAAACTTATGACATTACCAACCAGAAATTTCGATATTTCTCAAATCCCAAATCGATATTTGTTTTATCGATTCCGAAAGTAATACGTCATAATATATTATACCAAGCGTCAAAGAAATTCCTAAAAATTGAATCTCATGTTGGGACCTTTAATAGTATTTTTAGAGAACTGTAACTTTTCTCTTTAATCACGTCCAGCTTCGAATAGGGAATTTAGAAGAACATTTTTCCCTTCTTCCTTTTCCCTTCCGATCAATATTTCTAAATCATTGACACTTTTGTAAGCGACCGAATTCCCTGTTCTATTCAACCTGTAAATTTTTGCTAAAGGGAATTCCTTTGAACTCAACCTGGACTGTCAATCAAAAGTCTGGATCTTAACAGTTTCCAACAAAGAGTTTCTATGCCGTTTTAAAGTAAAACGTTTCATTCTCCGTTTAGCCCCTATCACTTCTTTCTTTCTTCCGGAGAAAATTTTCGGGAGCATCGATACTAGCATATAATTTTTAAGGGAAAAAAGAACTCAATTCATAAATAAAGAATGCAATTAATTTTAATATTTTGATTAAGTATTTTCTTTTTAAAAATAAAAGTAATGAATAAAAGACTTGTTAAGTTCGTTTTTGAAGTAATAACTTTTGTCTAAAGCAGAGGTGGGTCAAGGGCCTCAATAGGAAAGAGGAGGATATCGAAGTGCCACCCTTTTTTTAAAATGATTACGTACATTTGTTAAATTTGCATCTCAGAGTATGTATAAATTGTATTATAAAAATCATAAGCCGACTGGGTGGCGTAGTTGGTTTGTTGCTGGCCTTCTGCACCCGAGGTTGAGGGTTCAACCCCGGCCCACGTAGGTAGATTTTCATGATGCAGAAAATCGAGAGCGGCCATGTTGTATGATTATGCGGCATGTAAAAAATCCCTTGGGTGCTCTTGGCAAAATTAAATTCATAAGTACAATTTAACATCATCAGAGCTCACAGGTGCCTTTCTCTAGGGAATGAAACTGGTCGTCAAAATTACTTGCGGAAATTGGTGTCGCCTATACGGTGCCGCACTAAAAAGTGATACCAGCTCCTGGGGAATGAACTAGGTCTGCAAAGGTAAGCAATACCAATACGCAGCCCCATTGGGGAAAAATAAATATAAGTCAAATAGAATAGTGGTAGTTTTAATCAATTTATTTATATTGAACCAATTGTGTATATCGATACCTGCAAGCACTTTTTATTTTAGAATCAGTTCAATGAAACAAATGTACCCTGTGTGTGTTACACTTTTCATTTGTTTCATTGAACTGATTCTGTAATGTACCCTGTCACACTTTTCAACTACGGGTCGTGGGTAGCCTAGTGGTTAGAGCATCGGACGCCAGACCGGAAGGCCTGGGTTCGATGCCCGATGCCACCAAATATCCGCCGAGTGCACACGGAGTACATGCTCGTTAAATCAGTAGGTCCGAATGATGTCGCCATCTATCGTGAGCAAAATCGTACTGTCACCTTCAGGGGCTCAAAGCTTCGGCTAACGACAGGCGTATCTCTAGCCCGTTGCCATGATGAATTTCGTGGGCCTCGATCTAACTACTTCAGACAGGTGGCATAAGTAACAACAACACTTTTCAACTATATTTTTTTAAAACAAGAGGGAGATTTCTTGTTGAAATTCTCATCACAGAGCCTCCAAGTTAATGTCTGCCAACTTGTATCTATTTTCACTCTTGTTGATCTTCATGCAAGAAAAAATTTGCTCGCAAATATATGTTGATCCAAATGTAGAGAACATTTTCTGTCTATTGGATTTTCTGACTGTCTAGGTGGACCGCCATTCGCTCTCCCCCGGTCTAAAATATTTTTATGCATTGAATTGAATTTCTTTTTAAGATTTCACACACACACACACACACAACACACACAACACACAAAAAAAAAAAAAAAAAAAAAACACACACA
This sequence comes from Trichonephila clavata, assembly GCA_019973975.1. Classification (NCBI taxonomy): domain Eukaryota; kingdom Metazoa; phylum Arthropoda; class Arachnida; order Araneae; family Nephilidae; genus Trichonephila; species Trichonephila clavata. The sequence goes on from BMAO01011902.1 coordinate 20,447, forward strand.
CAACACACACACACACACAAACAACACACACACACCACACACACACACACACACACACACACACACACACCACACACACACACACACACACACACACACACACACAAACAACACACCACACACAACACACAAAAAAAAAAAAAACAAACACAACAAAAAAAAAAAAAACAACACAACACCGTAAGCACATTTTTATGCTTAGGACTTAGATGCAGGGTTAAACAAACTGTGTTTATATACAGGGTGTCCAGCCTTAATGTGACGCAATAGCTAATTCCCGAACCATTCGGTTTATGAATGCACTTCCAATTTGAAAAATGTTTTAAAACAGGTAAAGAATGTTTTTACGTGCTTTTCGAACCAAAAAACCCATTTAGAGAAAAATTACAAAAATTAATTTTTTATACGGTCTCCAGGTCCTATCATTTATATTTAGGAAAACCTGGCTGGGTGGCGTGGTTGGTTTGTCGCTGGCCTTCTACACCCAAGGTTGCGGGATTTCGACCCCGGCATGTCGTATGATTATACGGCATATGAAAGATACTTAGAGCGTCTGTTTGGCTTGGATGCTCTCGGCAAAATTAAATCCTAGTACAAAGTTCGCATCGTCAAGAGCTCAGGTGCTTCCCTCTGTGGAGGAAACTGGGCGTCAAAATTGCTTGCTGTAATTGGTATCGCCTATATGGTGCAGCGCTAAAAAGTGGTACCAGCTCCTGGAGAATGTACTAGGTCTGCAAAGGTTTAAAATACCAATGCGCAGCCCCATTGAATAAAAAAATATTTAGGAAAAGATGCAGTACACAAAAACAAAGTAAACACACAAAAAGTTTCATTTTATTACGATAAAAACTGGCCGAGTTGTGGAACTTCGAAAATCATACATTTTCTCCATTTTTTCGGCCATTTTGAAGAAGCTTGTAAGGGGCTGTCTCCAAAGTGAAATTAGTTGGAACTTTGCCAGGAAACTTTCGCTCTTGCACGTCACTCTTATGTAAATCGTTTTTGAATTTAAAAGCATACGTTAATTATACAATAATTGAGTACTTAAGAAATAAATTTATTCAGTGTACTTGTAAAACATAGAAAAAATAAAATATTTTGTACGAAGAAAACATTTCAAAAGCAGTTCCAAAAAAATAGACTTATATGCAACGTCTTCAGTCTGATTTGCTGCGTTTTTGCTGATCATGACGAACGTTAAAAATCTCTCTCTGTTGTGTGTATTCGCTTGCAATTGCATACAGTCGTATTCTAATATTACGAATTCTAGTACGAGAGAAAGAGATGTACACAAATGAAGAATACTGCGAAGAGGCACTGTTTTATGGGCAGTGTAATCGAAATAAGAGAGAGGCGGCAAGACTTTATGCCATTAAATTTCCCACTCGAAGACATCCATCTTATTGCACAATTGCCCGTACTGTTCAGGCCTTGTATAAAACTGGGAGTTGTCATAGACGTATTCCCTTGTGTGTGTCTCGTGCCTTCACTATTATTTAAGTTAATTTGGTCATTTTGATATAATAAAGCCCCTGATTCATGATTGGCGCATCATTCCACATTATGCTATAATTTGAATGGCAAATCCTGTATTATTTTTCTGCTATTTGTTAAAACAAGGTGTTTTAATCTTTTCGGTACAAGTTGTATTTCTTTAATTTAATTTTTATTGTTTGCCATACAGCAATACAAATTGTCAATCTATGATGTTTACTACGATGTTTTAATTTTTCTATGATGTTTTTCTTTTGCTCTTTCTATAGATAGTGTATTACTGTTTTGAAAAACTCAATTTATATACGACCCCTTTTTCTGAGCAACTCGGATGCTTCAAATTTATGTAGGCATAACTCGGCCAGTTTTTATCGTAATAAAATGAAACTTTTTGTGTTTACTTTGTTTTTGTGTACTGCATCTTTTCCTAAATATAAGTGACAGGACCTGAAAGCCGTATAAAAATTTAATTTTTGTAATTTTTTTGTAAATGGGTCTTTTGGTTCGAAAAGCAAGTAAAAACATTGTTTACCTGTTTTAAAACAATTTTCAAATTGGAAGTGCATATCTAAACCGAACGGTGCGGGAATTAGCTATTGGGTCACATTAAGGCTGGACACCCTGTATATATATACATAAAATTTTCAAAAATATATTACTTTTGTTATTTCGAAAAAATTCTTAAAACAACTATTTACAGAAATTATAGACGAGCAACGCTTTCTTATACAGTCAACGGCGCATATTTTCGAAGACTTTAAGTGATTGTTTAGCTGTATTGAAGCATATATGCAGAAGATTTTGACACAAATTTCTTTATTGAATTAATGTCATTCGTCCAAGTAATGCTTTTTATAAAATTAGGGCTATTTATTAAAATATTTATAAAAATTCCTTCTTGTAATTAAAAATATAATGGAATCAAATAAACCATGAAAACTACGATACTGTAAGAATTATAAAATATTGCTTGAAAAATGTATGAAATTCTCCTTGTAAATTATCAATTTTGAACAGGAAAATTTTTCAAGCTTTCTAATTTATGCAATGAATGTAGTTTGCGAAAAGACATATATTCGCTTTTGTGTTCTAAACCAGAATTAAAATGTTTCGCCTCCGACTTATGAATTAATTGTTGTACAGAATGGCAGGCGTTTTATTTAAGAAAAATTTCGTCTGCATATTGAAAATTACGACCAGTTTCTCTTGAAATGTAAATATGAAACCAGAATACTAAAATGATTATTTCAAAGGTTCTTCTGTTCACATACATTTTGTACATTTTAGAATAAATTTATATAATGCACTATATCTCTTTATGTCTGACTCTTTAATATACACACAAAATATCTGCTTTGTTAAATACTTGAATTCTTACGCTAGCTTTAGTTTCAATTGTGAAATTGTCTTTTACTGTATTTTAAATATTTCTAACAAGAACTAGTTTATACGTTGTAAATTTATTTCCTTTTGGTGGTATGCTAGTTAAATAAATGAATAAATAACGTCTGAATATTATTTTTGTTTATTAAGTCTATGTTATCTATTGCTAAGAAGTTACATATATTTTTAACGGGTTTTTTATTTTATTGTATAAACTTTTATTGCAAATAAATAAGAGCGATTTTAGCGAACTAATAAATCAAATAAATAAACACATTTGATCATGAATTCTCCATTTATATTGCTTAAAAATGTTCGAAAATAAATTTCTTATAAAGCTGAAAGAGTAACAGAGTAGCTATTTTAAAAAATCAATAAAAGACTGAATTTTTAAAAAGAATTTTGTATATACTTTTGTTTCTGTATATGAGAAGATATTATTTTTGTGCAATAATAGATTTTATAATAATTAAAATTAATATATCTTTTCCCTCTTAAAAGTTCTGTGTATTATAATAGTTTAATTTATTAGTATTTCCTTCATTTTTCGAACTTTCTTCTTTACACTATCAACTGAAACTTTTTTTTGTACAAAAATAATTAATCTATACATATAAAAGAGAAAGTGACTTACTCATTCACTCTCTCACTCATCACGATATTTTCGAAACTATTAGATCTACAGACTTGAAATTTGGTAAGCATGTTCCTTTCATAAAGTACAGATCCACTAAAAACGGATTTTGCGAAAATCGACTCCCAAGGGGCGTTACGAGGGTTAGGGACATTATAGGTAAATAATCACATTTTTGAACTATTAGACCTACAGATTTGAAATTTCGCAAGTTCCTTTCATGGGGTAGAAGTCCACTACAAAAGAGATTTTGTGGAAATTGATACCCCAAAAAGAGTCACAAGGGCTTAAGGGGCAATATAGATAATTATTCCCGTTTTTGAACTATTAGACTCACAAAATTGAAATTTGGTATACTCGTTCCTCGTGAGGCAGCTGTTAGCTACAAAAGAGGTTTTTGCGAAAATCAACAACTAAAGGACTCTACATGGGTTTAAGGGGCTTTATAGATATTCCCGTTTTTGAACTATTAGACCTACAAGCTTAAAATTTAGTTGGCACATTCCTTTCATAGGGTAGAGGTCCTTTACAAAAGTTTTTTTTTGCGAAAATCGATCCCCAAGGTGTGTTATGAGGGCCTAAGTGGTGTTATAGATAAACATTCCCGTTTTTGAATTCTTAGACATACAAACTTGAATTTTGGTAGGCACGTTCCTTTCAAGGAGTAGAGATCCGCCACAAATGACATTTCTCGAAAACTGACACTTAAGTTAAAGGGGTTCAAGGAATGTTAAAAATAAATTTTTCCATTTTTGAACAATTAGAGTATATTGAAATTTGGTAGGCTTGTTTCTTTCATGGAGTAGAACTCATTTAAGGCGTGTTTTGCAAAATCAACCTTCAAGAAGAGTTGTGAAGGCATGAGGAGATGCGTTATAGATAAAAAAAATTCTTGTTTTTGAACTGTTAGATTCACTTGCTTAAAATTAGGTACGCATGTTTTTTTTTTGAATAATAGAAGTTCGCTAAGTACGGATTATACTGAAATCGACTTCTACGGTGAGATCGAAGAGTTACTGGGGCGTATTGATAAGAAAATTCACGTTTTCGAACTACTAGATCTACAGTAATGGAATTCGGCATGCCTGTTTTTTTGTTTGTTTTGTTAATGAATATAAATCTGCTAAGAACGGAAACTCTCAAGGGGAGTTACGAGTTTCATTGATAAAAAAATTCCGTTTTTGAACTATTATATTTGGACTTTAAATTTGGCAAACATGTTTACTTTTTTGACAAGAAATCCACTAAAAATGGGTTATGGGGATATCCCCTTTTGGGGTAGGGGGTTATGGGAGTGTAAAAGATAATTCTATTACACATTTAGAAATTCAAGTCCTATCCTTTTTATATCAAGAGTTGAGAATTTTAAGAATGTTTTTCAATACACCAACACGCAAATAGTGTATGGTCATGCAACATCATGAAATACCCATCAAAGCTGGCTTGTAACGGCTAGTTCTTAGATACATAAAAAAGTTATTACTGAAAATATTATAGATTGCTATTATAGTTTTGATTTTATACTGAAATAGAAATAATATATTTTTTGACTGAAATAATACGACGTAAAAATTTTATGAGTTATTAGATTAATATAAGCACATTGAACAAAAATTACATTCTTTA